>PVJH01006337.1:0-68902 GCA_004026705.1 Nesogale talazaci | reverse complement strand
GCACTCAGGAGAGAGGGACAGCTTCTGTTCTCGGCAGAAGACGTTTACAGCTTTGAACTTGTCTGGAGAGCCAGTGATATCTGTAACCTCGTGGACGAGAGGCATGCTTAAGTTTAAGTGGATGATGTGGCCAGAGGATCAGAATAGAGAGCAGGATAATGATCCCGGGCTTCCTGTCCCTTTCCTCTGAATCAATGCGGGATGCAGCGTCTGTGACAGGGTTAGAGGGGGCACGAGGCTGCATCAGAGTTATCGTGGCCACAGGAGCCCAGAGGAGCCACGACCCGGCCTCTCTGGAGCTGGGCTTCATGCTGCTGCTCCTGTTCACAGGGGAAGCCACAGACGCCAGGCACTCTCGGCCCTCTCCCAAAGCCCCGGACACACACACGGGATGGTGGAACGGGCTGAGCTATCGCTCAAGATGCAGTTGTCAGGCCTGGGTGCTGTCTCAGCAAAGCGGGGGGTGGTGGGAGGGGGGGGCGCAACCCAGGGCCGGGGCTTTGTCTCCACCCCATTTGGAGGAGATGTTGTCTGTGAAAGAGACAGATGAGAGGCCCACAAATGGCTATCAGGGACTGATTCGGAAATGCAATTTCCAGGGCTGTCACGGCGTGACACCAGCCGGTTCCAGGCCCATCTCCTAGGACCACGCTGCTGAGGAAGGATGGCTGACTGGGGGCGGGGGGTGGGGGGGAGGCGCTGACAGAAGACTCCCCCCTCCCCCAGCTCCCAAGTGGTAGAGACTCAGGGCTGCTTTGGCAGCCGGTGTGTGTGTGTTGTCATGGAAAGTGGACATGTTCATTTTGTGCACTAAAGGCGGCACCTTCACTTCCAGAACACTCCATTGGTCAGCTCACCGTGCCCCTGACCTTTCGGTATACACGGCCACTTGCCCATGTTGTATGTTCTTGCTAAGACAGGAACT
Organism: Nesogale talazaci; assembly: GCA_004026705.1. Lineage (NCBI taxonomy): Eukaryota > Metazoa > Chordata > Mammalia > Afrosoricida > Tenrecidae > Nesogale > Nesogale talazaci. The sequence continues at coordinate 67,977 of PVJH01006337.1, read as the reverse complement.
TAGGCTCGTTCAGAAAATGAGGCCCAAAGGTTCCAGATTCAGTGGTTTTTACTGACACATTCTTATAGGCTTGGGGACCAAGTGCGGGTCTTTAGAGCTGGATGTGAATCTGCATTTGATTTCTAAACGTTTATGAAAAGCTAAGATGCTTCTCCTGAGAGTTTGCCTGACTCAGATAGATACATCTATTGTATACATGTAAAATATTTTATACATACGTGTTACTTTATACTCAAATATACATGTATATTTGGAGCAAGGGGCTTGAGTGCACTGAAACACAGCAGTGCGCTTGAACATGACACAAGCAAGGGCGATGTTTGAATCGGGTGTACCGTAACTTGATAGCAACGCCCAGGCCACCACTGATAATGAGCAGGTGGGCTCGGAATCGGACCGCGATGAGGCTGGCTCAGGATGGGGCAGTGTTTTGCTCTTTTCTGTGTCCGGTCTCTATGGATCACAGCTACCTCAACAACAACAAGAAGTGGCTGGGAGAACAGGGGCAGCTTTCAGAGGCCACCAGTTAATTCCTTAGCTTGCTATGGGAAAAAAATGTTAGCTATCGCTTTATGTATTATTTTGATAACAGCACATGAAGCATTGCATAACGGTTCTTCTTATTTAACAAACACGTTAACTCAATGTATTGTGGTAGGAGCTGGCTGAAGGAACCAGACTCTTGGAAATAGGAGACATGAGGAAAAGAATGACACGTGAAAAGGAAGGAGAGGCTAATCACTATTTTGGAAAGTGAACCCTGAATGAATAAACTCAGCTTTCTTACCCACTGTGCCCTCATGACTGATCTCTTCTCTCTGTTCTTACCCACCTGGGGCCTCCTTCTCCAGGAACCTGTCAAACCCAGCCATGCCCCCCAACCAGCCTGTGTGCCTTGCTGTAGAAGGGCATCAAAAGCCTTGCCTGCATCCCTCGCATCCACTCTGCCTGGTTCATGGCCCGCATTCCCAGATGTGGCCTGAATCAGCAAACCACCCCTCTGCCTTTCATGCTCCCCACAGATACTTCGTAGCTATGTAAGTTAACCCTAGAAAGAAGAACACAATGTAACAAGGTCGATAGAGAGAAACATTAGTTATAATCAGGAGTAATTTCTGAAAACTTCAGCAGTTTTACTGAGATACAATTAGCATATCCTTTAATTCAATAATTGAAACATATTAAAAAGCTGTGTAATCATCCCCACAATCAATTTTAGAGCATTTTCCTCTTCTTTTGTACTTGGCCGTCTTAGCTCCCCATTTCCCACCAACCTGTCCTGAAATTTGAAACCCCAAGAAACTATGAATCTATTTACCATCTCTAAAGATTTGCCTACCGTGGATTTCACATAGAGAAAAACCTGTGAAAGCAAAAAGTAACACATAGACCAACAACAAAAATACAACAACGACCAAATACAACACTGAACGAACTCAGTTAAAAAGAAAACAGAAAACAATAAAAGCTAGAACAAATCTAAAATAGGTGAAAAGGGAGAATAAATGATAAGGTGTTAAGTTTTAACCTAACTTTTATGTACATTAGCCCTCTTTCCAAAGCACTCTGCTTGTTAGCAAGGCTATTCACAGTCTTGTCAAGGGTCAGAGGGGACTCACCAGAGGCTTCTTCCCAGTGGGGACTCTGCAAGTAGATTTGGGGCTTTCATTACCAATCACAGCCTTCTGAAGACCACTTTCCCTCTGCTCTTGGATCTTATTATTTACAAGCCTTTGCTCACATTGACTGGTGTGCAACCCTGGTGTGACCTATAAAGATCCTCTACTGTAACCTTGCTGGGTCCAGTGACCGCCAATTCAGCATCACAATGGTGGGGAATGCATTACCTCTCTAGACAGCCCCTTCCATATGAAGATCTGTGACTGTCAGAGGCGTTAGTCCAGGGAGACTGGAGAAACAAATCTAAAGACACTCATATAAATTTAAGAGAGAACTTTATATCAAAGAGTAATTGTGCATTGAGAAAATGTCCCCGCCCAGGCCAGATCAAGTCCATAAGTCAGATATTACGCCACATGCCAATAACAGTCCATAAATTCCTCTTTAGAATCACTCAGCCATGCAATGAAACTGAATGCAGGAAGAGCACATGCCGGTGGGTGGAAAGTCTTGTGGATTCAGTGGTACTGTAAGCACCTCAGCGCTGGCGTGGGTCTCCATGTGGCTCCTCCAATGCCAGGCTCTGGTCGCATCAGTGTCTCAGTGTCGCTCCATGTAACTTGTCAGCCAGAAGAGGAAGCAGAGAGAATGTCTTCCCTCCAGTGACCTTCACACCTCCAGGTGAGGTCATCAAACTGTGACCTGATGGATACCCCTTCGTAAGGTGATAGGAGATTATGTACCTCCACATCAGGAGTTCCTTCCTTATCAACGGCCACACATCAGTGTCCTTGTAACTTCTGTTTACTGGCCTATGCTTCTCACCTTGGCATAAAGAATGACTTCTATGTCTTCTATATCATGGTCCTTAAAAGAGTTGAAGTTATATGCCAGGCTGGCCCTAACCATCTCCTTTTTTTTTTTTCTGACAAAGCTCCCCCGGTGTTCCTTGTCAGTCTGTGTCCGAATGTCTGGATGTCTTTTGCAGTAGACCAGAGGGGACTTACAGAACAAATGGCCAACCATATTCTCAAAATCTGGATCAGGCAGAGTCGGAGAAGTGTTTGGGGAAGTCTTCCTAGCTGTTTGCAGGAAGTAGTTTGCAGATACCTTGATGAGGTTCTGGTAGATAGAAGATTGTATGTCAACTTGAATTTTTATAAAAGTGTAGGGGTGGAATTCAACCTGTAAGCCTAGTCACAGCCTGATAATGCCTCCTTGGCAGTATGGCCTTCTTAGAAGCAGGAACCACGGGACCTCTGTCTCTCTCTCTCTGCCCTTTCCCCTTGTGCGATGCTGCCTCTTTCTTGAGAGCTGCCAGTGCCCTTCCATGTTTTCAGTGACCCTGCACCCAGTGGCCTGTGATCTTCCTGTTTCCAGCGTCACTGGCATGTAGGGAACTATGGACTAGCGGGGGATTTATGGACTTGAGTTGGACTGGGATCTCTTCTTGACATTTAGTTACTGCTTAATATAAAGTTCTCTTTTGTATACATGTGAGCGTCACTGTGTTTCTCTAGAAAACCCCGTTTGACACAGGGGATCTGAGCGACAGAATGCTCAGACTCACATTTGGAACAGTGGACAAAGTGTCTACAAAATCACAACCCACCTCCCCTCTCTCCACACCTTTGGTTCTCAAGGTTGCACCAGCATCGGTCTCAGGCTAGGCGTCCGTCCGGAGTCTGTGGGGCTTTGAAGCATCTATTCTGAGCCGAGAAGTGAGAACACGCACTTCAGACCTGTTCCTGGGTGCTGCGGGTCTGGGCACAACCCTCGCAGAACCACTGTCGTGGGCAGAAGCAGCGAGAGACAAGGGCAGGGCTCAGAGGAAAGGCCACTCAACAGAGGGTCAGGGCTGGGGCTAAGGGGGTGGGGGCACCTGGGGCACCTGCTCGGGCCGCCACATAGAAGCCGGCCCTCCCCGCAGGTCCATGGGAACACAGAGACACACCACAGTTGTGGGTCAAGCCAGCTGCCATGAGGAATAACTCTAATGCTGTGATGTGGCCTTCTGTCTGGGGGATAAGCCACATGTAGGTGTGCTGCCCTGAATAGATGGGGCCCTGGAATGGACATGGAAGCGAGTTTCTAGTGACTTCTTCCAGAGCCTGGGTGGTGATCACCAACCGGTGGCCTGCCTTCTGGCAGAGCAGGATTCAGTGGCCACAACCAGGTCCCCATCAGGTTGTAAGTGCTGCAAGTCAACCCACAACCACGTCTGGGGCGATTCGGGTAGAGTCCTGTCCTTATAAACATCTAAAATCCAAAGGCACAGAAGCCAAGGTAAAAATGTCTGTTCACATCTTTTTATGTAAAGAAAAATCACTTATCTTTATCACCATCCATCCGTCCATCCATTGTGTCAAGCACATTTGTGCATTTGCTGCCATCATCGTTCTCCAAACATTTTCTTTCTACTCGAGGCCCTTGGTACCAGCGCCTCATTTCCCTCCTCCCTCCCTGTGCTCCCCCTCACGAACCCTTGATAATTTACAACTATTGCTTTTTCACATCTTACACTGTCCAACGTCTCCCTTCACCCACTTTTCTGTTGTCTGTTCCCCAGGCGGGGGGTGAGGGGGTGGGGTTCTATGTAGATCCTTGTGATCAGTTCCATTTTTCCACCTCACCTTTCCCTTCCCTCCGGGTATCACTACTCTCATGGTCCTGAGGGATTTATCTCTCCTGAATTCCCTGGGCTTCCAGTTTCTATCTACACATCCTCTGGTCTAGCCAGATTTGTAATGCCCACTTCCTTAACCTGTGGGAATGGAATACTTATTTTTATTTATTTGTTCATTTTTCCAGGAGGAAGTGAAATCAAGCCAGCTGCAATAAGTGAAGGTTGTGATCAACAGAGTATTATCACGTAATTCCTCTCCTCAGAGGCTTCCCCGTCTCCTTGGAGACAGGCATGTAAATAAATAATTGGACATCACAGGGTGGAATGAGCCGAGGTATGGCTGCTGGTAGACTGCAGGGTGGAGCCAAGGGGAAGAGGGGAAGGACAGACATGTGCGGAGCGCATTCTGCGCGGCAGAACCCTCTCCCCTCTGAGAAATCTGAACTAGCTGCTAGCAGTTCCAGGCACCCAGGGATGATGGGGCGGAGGGGTGGGGATGAGGGCGCGGAGTGGGGGCGGGCTGAACTGCTGAGCCTCATCGGACCTCCTCCTCCTTCCATCATCACCAATCAAGTTCTGGGTGGTGCTTAGCTGCTAACTAAGAGGTTTACGTTAGAAGGAGCTTAGAAGAAAGGTCTGGTGATTTACTTCCCCAAATCTGGCCAGGGAGAAGCCCTTAAAACAGAGGTTCTCAACCTGTGGGCCACCCCTTTCGGGGTCGAACGAACCTTTCACAGGGGTCGCCGAAGACCATCAGAAAAGACATATTTCTGATGGTCTTAGAAACGGAGGCTTCTCTGCCTGTTTCTAAGGGGCTCCGCCCACATGCAGATGTGTCCACGTGTAAGTACCCAACGTGAAGTCTACACCATGTTTCAAGACAAAATTTCCTTTGTCATTAGCAATAAATAGTTCACAATACATAATGACATATTGTTTTTGTGATTAATCACTATGCTTTAATGATGTTCAATTAGCAACAATGGAAATATACTCTGCATATCAAATATTTACATTATGATTCATAACAGTAGAAAAATGCCAGTTATGAAATAGCAAGGAAAATAATTTTATGGTTGGAGGGTCACCACCACATGAGGAACTGCAGTGAAGTGTCGCGGTATGAGGAAGGTTGAGAACCACTGACTTAGAACCTGGCGCCACACATACACACACATACACACACAGAATAGTCACGAGTTGGCATTTACTTGATGTCACCTGGCTGGTTTCCACAGCTGCTGGTGACCTCATGAGGTCATAGTGTCCCAAGGAACATGACTATTTAAAATGAAAGAAATTCAACATGAAGTTTAGCAGGAATTTAAGGATATCCTCCATCCCTTTCACAAACTTCAGGTAGAATTTAGTAATCAGGGCAAATTAGTATTTAACACAACTCAATTCATTGCGATCCATTCCATTTGATTCATGGAATCCTGATGGAACACAGTAAAATGCCCTGTGGGCTTCCCGTGACAGTACTCTTTATGGGGGCAGAAAGTCTCATCGTTCCCCTAATTTATGGTGTCGCTGGTCTCTGTGTGACTTGACACATCCCCCAGAACTCATAACTCATGGTTCCTTGCAGCTAGGTGACATCAAATCGGTTCTGACTCATAGAGACCCTATGTAAGAATGGAACACTACTCTGTCCTGTGTCATCCTCATAACTGTTATGGTCAAGCCTGTCATTGTGCTCTCTGTATTAATCCATGCTGTTGAGGAGGTTCCTCTTTTTCACTGGCCCTCTTCTTTACTATCAAGCATCATGCTCTTTTCAAGTGACTGGTCTCTCCATGTTCAAAATATGAGATGAACCCTCGCTATTCTTGCCTCTACAGAGCATTCTGGTTGTACTTCTTTTTAAAACAGAGCTCTTTGTTTTCTTGGCAGTCCATGGTACTTTCAATATTCTCTGCTAACATCATAATACAGATGCACTGATGTTTCTTCAGTCTTCCACATTCGCCATCAACCTTTTACATGAGCAGGAGGTGATTGAAAATGACATGGCTTGGGTCAAACACAACGCAGTCCTCCAAGTGACATCCTTGATCTTCACTACCTGAAATTTCTGTTGTGCAGAAGATTTATCCAATGCAATGTGCCATTTGCTATCTTGACCGCTGCTTTCATGAGTAGTGACTATGGATTCAAACAAGATGAAATCCTTGACAACGGCCATCTATGGTGGTACAAGTTACATAGGAACAATTGGTAGTCTGTTCCACAGTCAGCCCCTGGCCTCATTTTAGCAGTTGAAATTGAGCTTCTCGATTGTCTTTTCCTGCACATGTTGTCGATTTGATTACTATGCATTTCATCTGGAGCAGTCCTTTGGTGTTGTTGACAGAAGGTATTGGTGATGAAGACATCTATCATGCAATCTCAAGCTTCATTTCTATCACCAAGGGCAGGCCATATTTTCCAACAACTCCTTCTTCTTTGTTTCTAACTTCTGCATTCCCACAGATAATAATGATCAATGCATCTTCACTGCATGTTTGATAAATTTCAGACTGAAGACTTTGGTAAAATTCTTCATCTGTTCATCACGTGCTTTAGTGGTTGGTACATTAATCTGAATAATCATTGTATTTCCTTGTATATGGATAGATAAGATCCTATCACAGACAGCATTGGACTTCAAGGTAAATCTTAAAATATTCTTTGTGTCAATGAATACACAGCCATTCCTTTAGCATCTGCCACTGTCAGCATAGGAAACCACAATATTGTCTGATTCACAATGGTCAGCATGAGTCCACATGAGGTCAATAATGCCTACAATATCAATTGTTATGTGTTCTGTTTCATTTCTGATGACTTAAAACTCGCCTAGATTCATACTTCATGTATTCCCAATTCCACATCCTAGTAGATGCTGTAGCTTTTTCTCATTTTGAGTTGAGCGCCATCAGCAAAAGGAGGTCCTGAAGGTTTTACTCCAAGCACATCATAGTGTTTGACTCTGTTTGGAGGAGGCAGCTCCTCCTCAGTCGTATTTTGAGGGCCTTCCCACCTGAGGGGGCTCTTCCTCTAGCACTACCTCTGACCATGTTCTGTCAGATACTGCTTTTGGAAGGCTCCAGGGAAGAAGATTCCACAGTGCTGCTTGTTCACAGAGTACTTCCTTAGCTTCATCCAACTCTACCATTAAAATCCTCTCTCTTTGTCCCCCCTCAGGCAAATTCCTACTGGATGTGATATGAGAGAGAAAATGCAGCTAGCTTGGCTAGCCTAGAGTCTCAGCTGCTGCCCTCTGGGGTGTGGTGGGTGCTGGAAGAATTGAACAACACAGACTTCAGAGGATGAAGACAGGGAAGAAGGTGCTTCCAGCTCTTCAGTTTTGAGTCAGTCCCCTGTTCCTGCCGTGGGAATAGCCATTAAAGCAGAGCGCGGACTGGTTTCTGTAAGTCCATGGCAAGGACAGCCTCTCACTGCGCCAGTGGGTGGGTGACGTGTTTGTAAGACAGCATGGGAACCTACGAGTGCTGCGTTTTCCACAATCTGTTTCATAGATCAATAACCTGCCTCAGTGTATGCAGGTAGGAGGGAGGTGGAGTGGGTTCAGTCCTGAGTTATTTCATACAAAGTCACTTCTCAGTGTGAACCTTCATTTATTTATCTGTGAAACGGGGGACTTGGTGGAGATGGTTTTTAGGGCCCATTGGACTGTCACATGATCTCTGTCTCTTTAGTTTGGGACTGCTAAATCTATAAGCTCTCTAAATTGAGTTCTGTTAGGTAAGATGTCACTAAGCGGTCATTGTGTCTTTGTGCAAAATCAGTGGCCATTATGCAGCAACAGCTTTGCTGTGTAGACTTGGTACTTCCACCCCCCCATTGGCTGAACAACTCCTGTAGGTCGTACAAGTACCACAAAGTCACAAGGACCTCACCAAAGAGATGCAGTTCCAGCCACCACATTAAGGGTGAGTTAATGAAATGTTTGACCAACTACAGCAGGGCTGACTTTTGAATATATAATCTTGTATGACCAATGAGTCAGGTTATCAATCGTCACATGGTCCTTGGCAGAAAACTGGTTTCCCAATCCTGTGCTACAGGGTGTTCTTCTGTCCACTAAATTGTGCATTCCGGGCTTGTCACACAACCCGAGCCTGTCACTGCATGTCACCAGCCTAATTTGTTCTAATTCCATCAAGCTCAAAGCCCTGTGGATGACTCTCCCTCTTGACCAGCTGCAGGTTGTGTAAGGGGTAATGACAACAGGGATGTGGAGGTGGAGAGGGTCAGCAGAAGGGGATGGCTGCAGATTGCCTAGAGTAATTCACTAAATTCAAATCAGAAAGCATTAACCTCTTCTCCGAAGAACACACGGCCACGATGAACTTCAGACTGCAAATACCAAAGGGCCTGAGAAACGGAGTTGTTGAGATGACAAGGGGGCACTTGTGATGTAAGCTTTACCCCACAGCAATAAGTCATTGGCCCTCTCACTTCGGATGAGTGGTTGGATAAATGACTTCTACAAAAAAAAATTAGTATTTGAAACCTTACTGGTTCTGACCTAGGTTCCAGTCTCCTAATTGGATATCAACATCCCAAACCAATCACTCACTGGATCCAGTGGACACTGCCACCTAGTGACCCTATGGGAAAGGATAGGAATGCCCCTGTGAGTTTCTGAGACGTTAACTCTTTGAGGGAGTAGACTGTCTTGGGAACCGACAGAAGCAGTTCTACCTGGTCCTATAGGGTCTCTATGAATTGGAATTGCCTTGAGGGCAGGGAGTTTCATGAGCTGGAATCATCTCTCTGGTCACAGACCAGAGACTGCGACCTGTGTTGGAAAGAAGGGCCTTTTGAAGACATTATCCGTTAGCATGATGAGTCATCCTGGAATCTGCCCGGCTCAGGTGAGTGCTTTCTTTGTGAAAAAAAGAAAGGGAGAAAGAACACAGAGTCAGAGTGGGGAGATGGCCATGCAATGGTGGAGACAGAAATGGCAGCAATGTCTCTAAAGTCTAGAAGCAGATCCCCAGGAATTGGGAGAGAGGCAGGGGACACAGTCTCCTTCAGAGTTCTCAGAGGACTCAACATGACTGTCACCCCATTGCAGACCCCCGACTCCACCATGGGGAGACAATGAATGTGTGCTATCCCAGAGTGGGTGGTTCACTGATGGGCGTTCTAGGCACTAGATAGACTTGGAAACACATCTTGCTGCTCTAAGTGTTTTCCTAACTTCGGATTCCAGTCCTTATGACTCACCTCCTCCTGGAACCACACATAAGGAGGCCACTTATTTGGATCCAATGCAAAGTCCTGGTCTGTATCCCAGTGAGCTCAAGAGAGATCGCCTGGACGTTAAGAGAAACTTGCTGTGCAGTCAAATTTTTCTCACATTTAGGCTCCTAATTGCCTCTCATTTCACAGAATCTGTTGTATGTCTAATTAGTACTTTAGGGAGTTTTTTTTTTAAGTGGAGGACTCACTTGATTGACGGTAACCATGGCTTATTAAGAATTCAAAAATAGTGCATGCACTAGAATGTGCTAGGGTCTCAGGTCAGCGCTCTGGTAGACCCTAAGGTTTACAACGGGGGAGGAAAAAGAGAACAAGGAATGGCCGCAATGACTGTCCTGGACTGCCCCAATGTCACCACCGTAATGTTGTTGGCTGCCATGTAGGATGGAACTGAACACTGCCCAGTCCTGTGTAGTCCCAACCACAGGTCACACATCAGATGTGATGGCCCAGAGGGTTTTCACTTGCTAAGATTTAGAAGTCTCGCTCCCTTCTTCCCTCCCTCCCTTCCATTTTTGTCTTGGAGTTTGTTCATTTGTAACCGGATCATCAGCCTATTATTGTTGGCAGCTGCCAAGTCCCTTCCAATCCAAGTCCCCTTGTGTGTGACACAGTAGAGCTTCTGTGGAGAGTTTTCTTGGGGATAATCTTTGCTGAAGCCAATTGCCAGACCCTTCTTCTGCAGAAAGGCTAGGTGGGTTCAAACCACTGCCCTTTAACAGCTAAGGCTTTAAGCACTGCCAAGGTCTTGTTCATCATCATGGTAATGTGCAAACCATCGGGGGCAGGTCATGGCTGTTCACAAGGGGTCCTGGCTGGACTCGAACCTGGGTCTCTTGCAAAGGAAGCAAGCATTGTGCCACTAAATGACTTTTGGTCCTATAGCTTCCATGTCTCTTCTAAAACTCACTGAAGTAGTTAAAGTTGATTGTGCCAACCTGATAAACACATATGGGGCTCATTGAAGGATGGAGAGAGAAATGATTCAGTGAGCCTCGCCTTTCTAATTCTCGGGTCTCTTGTTTTCTGATGGTTTGACCAGGTTGTGGCTGCCTTACCTAGTTCCCTGCTTCAGCTAGCAAAGTTCCCTTCCTGTGAGACATTCCTAAGGAGAAGGCACATGGACCTACCCTGATGTAGCCCTGGGTGCTGGAGCAGCCTCATAGATACCCCTGCCATTGAGATTCTTACACATTCACTGATTCAGATTTCTTCCTCCAGTCAACATCATTGTATGTAGATTGGTGTTGGGCATTGGGCTAATGTTGGACTTATGAGCTTGGACAGCACTTGGATTGGGATGCTTTTTGATGTAAACTTACCCTTTATATAAAACTCTCATGTACATATATGTTTCTATGGATTTCCCCCCCTAGTTTAACCAGACTAACCTACTCATGTTAAAACACCTAAAACTCACTGCCTCTGAGTCAACTTAGACTCTAGGACAAGGTAGAAGTGCTCCCGTGGGTTTCTGAGAAAATTCTTTATGGGTATAGAAACTTCATCTTTCTCTCAAGGAATGGCTGGAGGGTTCGGACTGTTGACTTTGCAGTTAGCAGCCCAATGGGTAACCACTCCAACAGCAGGGACAATAAATGGACTCCAAGTCCGAGATTGCCATAATAATTTGAGTCAACAGCAGTAATAAGAAGGACACATCTGGAATTGTTAGCTCCCCTTTCTTGAGCATTATCATGGACCAAACAGGAGCCCTGGTTGTTTAATGGTTAAGATCTTGACTGTCAACACAAAGCTTGGTGGTTTGAACCCACCCGACAACTCTTTGGAAGGAAGACCTGACAATTAGCTCCTGTAAACTTGACAGTCTAGAAAGCCCTATGAGGAAGCCTACTGTGTCACAAGGGGTTCCTATGAGTTGGAATAGCTCAATGGCACCCAATAGCATTATCAAACACATCCCCAAGTCTTGGGCAAACCACTTTGCTGTACATTCTCTCTTTGAGATGGGCTTTCTATTCCTGTCATAGTTACAATCTTAAACTCAGTAACAGTTCCCTCCAAACCTACGTGCTCACTATGAGTCATAGTGACTCAATTGCAGTGAACTTCTTTTGTTTGGAGCTGGCTAAGTGACTGGCCTAAGAGTATAATGCAGAAGTCACAGAACTGGGGTTTGAATCTAATTCTTTAACTCCAAAATGCTTGCTCCTCCAATTGCTTTCCCAAGCCTCCAAACGAGAGAATATGGCATCGTCGAGTTCATCTTCCAGTCTCTCCAATCTTTCATGCTACAATCTGACCAGAGTCAGGCAGGAGCACACTGGGAGGGCTTGAGAATCTCCTCTTAATGAATACAAAGCCAGTCTGTGGATTCTGCACATTGGTCTTTAGTACCTCTTTAATACACATCAGCTTAACGTCAAAGCAGAAGCTTTATGCATTGGACCCTTGGTACCCATATGTTTAGATTATGTGCTGCTCTGAGCTTGTTTGACTCTAACAGGGCCTGCTTCTCTCCAACAGATCCATCAACCATCCATCAGTGTAATATGCATCACTCATTTAAAGAACCCATTTCCATCAGACCTCTTCTCATTCCACTTCCTATTACCCCATATGGCGATTACAGTTTAAGAATTGGAAGGCTGTAAAGTGAATAATCTGAAAATGATTACTTTTGCTCGGTTACAAAGTTGTCATCTCTGCTTTGACAGATGCATAATCATAGGCTTGTCTTCCCCCACCCCCCGGCTTTGGTAGGATGCCAGCTGGTAGGAGAGCTGAGTGAGGATGGGAAGCTCACGAAAGACACACTCTCTGAGGACCTTGTCATGGAGCAGAGCTCAGCTGGGCTGCAGACACGTCCCAGCCTCTCCACGGTGGAGCTCATCATCAGGGATGGCCTGGATCAAGCCACTTGACTTGCAGTTGGTTCCAGCTCCTGGTGAGACACCTGTGTCCGTGGGGCATGGAGTTCCATTGACTTCTCCGTGGCTGCTTTCCAGCGGTGGGTTACCCACTAGGTTTTTCTTCTGAGGTGCCTCTGGAGAGGCTGATGCCTCCTACCTTCAGTTGGCATCTAATCCCTGTAAGATCGGCCCAGGGACATGTGTGTTCAGGATTAAGCTGTGTCTCTCTGCCCCCAACTATGTGTTGGAATTCTTACCTCTGGCTTTATGGATGTAATCCCAGGTAAGAATAGGGGGGTAGCTTCCTTAATATGTTAATGAGAACCTATCAGTCGAAGCTGTGCTTTCAACCTACTCACTTTTGAGGTATTAAAGGAGCAGATTAGGCTCAGAGATAAGGCAGCACAAATGGAGGGGGTGGAGATGCATGCCCTCAAGGAGCCAGTGAATCCAGAAACCAACACCAATAAGAATGTTGGAGCTGCTAAGACAAGCTTGTTCCCCAGAGCTGGCCCCATGCTCTGTCCCCATGCACACTCACCACCATCGAGTCAATTCGGACCCCTAAGGACCCTACGGGACTTGAACTGTTGATCTGGTGAGTGTCTCAGTGTGCAGTCTATGACATCTCTCTTGCCCTGACTTCAGAGTTCTAGCTTTCTAGACTGCGAGCAAGTACATTTCTGTTTGTTAAAGTGCCCCACTTGTGGAATTTCTGTGATAGCAGCCCTAAGAAATGAAGCCCCAGTTCCAATCCCACAGCCATCCCATTGACTGTCATGCATTGTGACCCTACCCAGGATTCCTGAGTCTGTCTATCTTTACAGGAGTACACCAGGACTCCTGTAAGAAACGAAGACAGCGTGCAAGCCTGTACATTATCATGCACAGTAAGAGCTGTCAACGTCAAGAGGCAAGCCACCTTTCATCAAAGCATAGAGGGTAACACGCCCTCCACCAAACAAACAAAGAACCCCACAAACCCAGTGCTGTTAAGCCAATTCTGACTCAGAATGATCCTATGGGATGGATCAGAACTACCCCTGTGGGTTTCTGACACTATAACCCTTTATGGGAGTAGAAGCTTCATTCTTCCCCCACAGAGCAGCTGCTGGCTTCAAACTGCTGACCTTGTGGTTAGCAGCCCAACACATAATCCACTACACCACCAGGATCCATCAGCAGAGAAGAGGGAGGCACTACACCGGCCTGGATTTGCTGGGGAAGACTAGATGCCAGCTCATCTCGGATCAACCGCTTCTCAAACACAAAAACCAAATTTCGAGGTCTAAATAAGATTCATGGTTGTTTTAAATCAGAGCAGAGTGGGGGGAAAAAAGATTGTTTTTAAAGAAGGCTATCCATCAGTTCTGAAAGAGAAGTTCCCTGGCCTCTTTGCATGACAATGTGTCCTTTGGTCCTGCCTATAAACATGAAGTCCACAGTGATGGATGTAAATGTATCCCGTCTACACACATATCTTCATCTTTCCAGGTTTCACCTCTCTTGGCAATACAAGTCAACTCTCATTTGAATCAAGGGCTTTAGTCGAAAAACAGCATAATAAAAGGATTCATGTAAAGTTTACATAAACCCGCTCTTGTTTGGGTGATGCTTTTGGTGTTTTCATTTATTCATGCAAACTCCTCTGAGTAAGTGGAATATTCTCAATTTATGAGTTGCTCAATGCTCACCTAGTAGGAAAAATGTGTACCATAAAAGCTCCACTCCACCCAGAGCAATTCTGTTTTTTTGGGGGAGTACACCTGGTATTTATTATTATTTTCTTAGGTGCTCTTACATATATTATAACAATCCATCAGTCTCTCATTGAATGCTTTCATCTTTTGGGGGCAAGGATAGTGTCTTATCTATTCTTCAGTTTTTAGAGATTGTCTGAAACATGAATGAATGAGTGGGTGATGATAACTCCACTCTTTTTTTCACATTTGGGAATGTTGTGTTTTTCTCTTATTGCCAGATTGCTCTCCTAGATAAAGAACAAGGTAGAGACTTTCCTTATACAATATAAAATCTTGTTATAAAACTCTATAGTATTAATAAGAAAGAGACAATGAGAGCAGTGGGCCCGAACAAAAGAGAAATAGAAACAGCCATGCATGGAAGCTTGTGTTATAGCTTTCTGCCCTTGTGAATCAGTAGGTGAAATAAATTTGGCTGTGTATTGCTCACCATTCTTAGCATTTAATTCTGTTAAAAAAATCACTTTATTGGGGGCTCATACAAATCTTATCACAATCCATACCCATCCAGTTGTGTCAAGCACATTTGTATATTTGTTGCCATCATCATTTTCAAAACATTTTCTTTCTACTTGAGCCCTTGGTATCAGCTTCTCATTTTCCCCCTCCCTCCCTCATGAACTCTTGATGATTTATAAATTATTATTATTTTTTTTTCATGTCTTACCCTGACTGATGTCTATATTCACCCACTTTTCTGTTAGCTATGCCCCAGAAAGGGGGTTATATTATATGCAGATCATTGTGATTAGTTCCCTCTTTCAACCCCCACCTATCCCTTCCCCTCCCGGTATCACTACTCTCAGTATTGGCCCTGAGGGTTTTCTCTCTCTTAGATTGCCTGTGTTTCCAGTTCTTATCAGTACCAGTGTATATCCTCTGGTCTAGCTGGATTTGTAAGGTATAATTAGGATCATCATAGTTGGGGGCAGGAAGGATTAAAGAACTAGAAGAGAGTTGTATGTTTCATTGGTGCTGCTGCACCCTGACTGGTTTGTCTCCTCTCCACAACTCTTCTGGAAGGGGATGCCCAGTTGTCTGCAGATGGACTTTGTCCCCACTCTGTACTCCCTCATTCACAATGATATGATTTTTTGTTCTTTGATGTCTGATACCTGATCCCGTTGACACCTTGTGATCACATAGGCTGGTGTGCTGCTTCTGTGTTAGCTTTGTTACTTCTCAGCTAGATGGCTGATTGTTTGTCTTCAAGCCTTCAAAACCCCACATATTAAATCTTTTGATGTCCAGACAATATCAGCTTTCTTTACCACATTTCATTATGTTCCCTCTTTGTCTTCAGCAATCGGGTCAGGAAGGTGAACATCATGGAATGCCAGATTAATAGAACCAAGCATTCTTGTGGTGAGGGAGTACTTGAGTAGAGGCCCAATGTCCATCTGCTACCTTAATACTAAATCTATAAATAGATGTGCATAGATCTATTTCGCCATCATCATTATATACATATATTTTCATATGTTCATGCCTGCATTGAGAGCTCTATAAATGCCCATTTGCATCCTGATTGTTTCCTCTATTTCCTTTTATATTCCTCTTTCCCCACTGTCATTTCAGCCTTCATTTGGGTTTCAGTAATTTCTCTTGGTTACATTGTCCTTGATCAAATCCTACCAGGCCTCCTATATCCTTCTCACTGTCGATTTTAGATCACTTGTTGTCCCCTTGCCCCTGGGTTTGTGCACACCCACCTCCTTTCCACCCCCCATCCCCTCTCCCATGTCCCCTGGGAACCATCGTTTCCATTGTTTTCTCCTCCAGATTGTTTATCTCACCTATCTTATCTAGGTAGACCTACAGAGATACTAATATGCAGAAAAAACCAGAGCAAAAGAAAGCAACAAAAGAAAACAAAACAACAACAAAAAAGAAAATCCTATAAGTGGTTGAAGGTCTGATTGTTGACTTTTAGGACTGCTGTCCAGTTGAGTCTGATGGGCTGCTACACTCTGGCCCAAAAGTCTATTTTTTGTATTCCCTGGGGACTTTGTTGCTCTGTTCCCCTTGCTGTTCTGTTGCATATCCTTAGTGTTTTGCCCAGGTGTGGTAGAGTCAGATGGGGTGCAATTCCTGCACTGTGTCTCTAGTGTTGTCCTTCTAGTGCTATGGGTCAGTGAGGGACGTCATGTCTTGTACTGGGACTGGCCTTATGGTCCTCTAGGCAGGAATGTTGTCCACAGGACAGCATTGGTAGGCCAGAATGTGTCTCACTCTATCTTCCTCCATCTTCATTTGCTCCTATGTGCTGGGATCAAACGTGTCCCTCTTCCTGAGCTGTAGCTTCAGTGCTGTTCTCTGAGGTGAATTCTTCTGTGGGGAGGGGCACTGCTTACCACTTAATTCTAATGGGATTGAAAGATGTAAATGTGAAAAGCAGAGCAACCAGCAGTAGACTTTTAAAAGGCAATATCAGAAAATATTTTTATGACCTGAAGGTTTTGCATCTTACTATTACGGAGTTCATTTTGATTCAGCGTGACTGTACAGGGGACAATAAAACTTCCCTGTGGGTTTTTTGAGATGCTAACACTGTACCGGAGTGGAAAGCCTCATCTTTCTCCCAAGAAACAGTGGGTGATTTTGAACTTCGGACTTTGTGGTTGGCAGCCCAACTGATAACCGACTATATCACCAAAGCTCCTTTTGGGCCAAGGTTAGGAAGATTTTATGAAACAAGAAATAACAAGGGTAAAAAAATAGAAACCTTTAATCAAGGAAAATTCAGGGTATATTTTCCTCTAATGATACAACAAAGAGAGTGGAGAGACAAAATTTGAACTTGGTGTTTTGCATTCATACAGTGAAGATTCCAGCAAGCTACTTAGTGTGTCTCTAAGGAGCATGCTGGCTGTACTTCTTCCAAGACAGAATTGTTTGTTCCTTTGTCAATCCGTGACACTTCAATACTCTCTGACAGCATCGTAATTGGAATGCATGGGTTCTTCTTTAGTCTTCCTTAATCCACGGTGAATCACATGCACATGGGACAACTGGACATACTAAAGCGTGGGTCAGGTGCACCTTCTCCAACTGGCACCCTGGCTCTTCAACATGTTAAAGAGGTCTTGTGCAGCAGATTTACCCAACGCACTGTGTCCGCGAATCTCTTGACTGCTGCTTTTATGAACATCGACTATGAATCCAAGCAAGAGGAATCCTGAAAACTTCCCCCGCCCCCAATTTACCATGATGTCGCATATTAGTCCAGTTGTGAGAATTTGGGCTTCTTTTACCTTGAGTTGCAGGCCACCTTGAAGGCTGCAGTTGCTGCTCTTCATCAGGAAGTGCTCCAAGCCCTCATTGTTTTCAGCAAACCAGGCTCTGCCCTCTGCATATCACAGGGTAATTAATACGCTTTCCTTCAGTCATGATGCTGTGCTCTTCATGTAATCTCCGATGACTGATTCAGCATGTGAGTGAAAATTAACTTTGTCAAAGTATACAATCCTGATACTTAACTGTCCGGATTTTAAACCACAGAGTTCCCCTTCATCTGTTTGAATGGCTTCCCCTTGGTCGATGTACATGTCCTGCCTGAGCACAATGGCATGTTCTAGAATCCCCATTGTTCTCCAGGCTGTCCACAGTTTGTTGTGAGTCACATAGTCAAAAGCTTTTCCATAGTCGATGAAACACAAGTAAACATCTCTCTGGTGTCCTTTGCTTTCAGCCAAGTTCCCTTGGATGTCAGCAATGACATTCCTCACGTCACATTGTCTTCTGGATCAGGCTTGACTTTCTGGCTGTTCCTTTGCAATATGCTGCTGCAACCTTGCTGAACAGCCTCTGGAAAGATTCTACTTGCATGTCATATTGCTCAGGCATCCTGCTGGCCTTCTTCCTTTGGAAGGGGCACAAATAGGAACCTTTTCTGGGGAGTCTGTCTCATTTGCCAACATTGACCCATGAGCAGAGTAAAATATGACCCCACAGGCAGGATGGGGAAGGAGGAGGATGTATGTGGACAGATCCATGGTTATCAAAGAAGAAAACTCATAGTCTCAAGCTGTATTTTCTGAACTGTACATAAGTTAGTCCAATATACACATATCATTTATAGATTTGCACGTTAAACAAGCAACAATTCTTTAAAAATTCATGTCGTTGTCTCAAGGAAGCAGGGAATTGGGAGTACTGGTATGTTGAAGTGAGAACTAGTGTTTCTTATTTCAAAATGTGGGGTGTTATTTGCGTCTTTATGTGCTGTCTAACCTGGATAAAGACAGCAGCTACAAAAAAAAAAGGTGACCAAAGACTATATAAAACTTTATGTGTTTGTATAAAATTTTATATATTCTTTTGTAACTTGTTTTTTATGGGTTCTTATAATTTTTATAAAATTCAGAATGAAATAATACTTATACTATGTTTTCAGATATAGCCATCAAGCCAATTCTAACTCATGGTGATCCCCCATGCCTGTCAGAGAACTGTGCTCCACAGAGTCTTCAGTGGCCAATTCCTGGCACCAGCTGGCAGGCTGCCATGTCAACCTTCTTGCTGTAGGCTAAGTGTGTTAACTGCAGCACCCAGGTGCTGCTTTGGGACACAGACACACATGGAAACCCATCGAAGAAGCAAAGCAATGCTCAGATTTGAAGATGCAAGCTAGCCAGGAGCTGGGGAGGGGATCTGAATGAGAAATAGATAGACTGATGGATCAACAGTAATGCTCTGCTTGAGTCATGGTGTGTTAGTCGGGGTAGACTATAGAAA
The DNA here is from genome assembly GCA_004026705.1 of Nesogale talazaci. Taxonomy (NCBI): domain Eukaryota; kingdom Metazoa; phylum Chordata; class Mammalia; order Afrosoricida; family Tenrecidae; genus Nesogale; species Nesogale talazaci. The sequence goes on along the minus strand of PVJH01006337.1, from coordinate 49,081 downwards.
CAAATCCAGGGAGACTCACATGTATATAAGAAAGACCTTTATGTACAAGAGCAATTGAATATTGAAAAAACATTTCAGCCCAGTCCAGATCAAGTCTATACTTCTGATATCAGCTTACATGCCCGATAAAAGTTTATGGTTTCCTCTTCAGACTCGTGCAACCCATGCAATGACACCAAATGCAGGAAGATCACAAGCCAGTGGGTGGAAAGCCTTGTGGACTGAGTGGAAATGGGAGCATCTCAGCACTTGCATGGGTCTCCATGTGGCAGGACTCTAGCGTAGCTCCGTGTCTTGTCAATGGGAATGTCTTGCAGGGAGTGAGCCAGTGTCCTGCCTTCAGGGAGCTATTTGTCTCCTTAGCACCTCCAAGTGAAGTCATCATGCTGTGACCTGATCGACAGACTACATCCCATCCCTTCACTCTTCAGTCTCAAATTGAAAATAGATTGTGTAACTATGATAAATATTTTCATGAGTTTTCTATTATTGTTCTGTTTGATACTTTAGGAATAATACTATAAACACATAAACATGAAGGGACTTCAAAATTATCCATGGACTAATCCTATTATCTTTCAATTCTGATGTTCCAAGAAAATTTTGAAACACATACGTATGTGTATATTGCTCTACACACACACACACACACACGTCAGGATGGGATGAAGGCATGTGGTGCGTGGTAGGTTGCTAATGAGCCCTTCATCAGATCCTGGTTCCGCCTCCTCTTTCACATAGTCCAACTTCTCATGCAGTATTGGGAAGCACCTTGTTCTATTGTACATAGGGTGCGTAGGAGCTTGAATCAACTTTATGTGGTAGTTATATGACCATTTGTCAATCTGAGGATTAAGAATGTAAGGGGGGAGTCTAGCTTGTCAATCAGATCATGTCTCTGTGTGAGCATAGCCTTCTCCTGAGAATTTTGGGAAACCCGTCGGTGTTTCCTCCTTAGAGGTAGGAGACTACCTGCTCACTCCCTGGGAGACATTGAAGCTGACAAGGCACATGGACCCGCCCTGATACAACCAGACCTCTGAAGCCAGAGAAGACAGACAGAGACCCCTGCCAGGCCCAAGACATTCCCTATTCCACTGGATCCAAAGACTTTCTAACCACTGACCTGTGATCTTCTACATTTGGTATCACTGCACGTACTTTGTGAGTCTGAAGAGGACTCTATAGATTGCTGTCGGACATATGGGCTAATATCAGACTTATGGACTTGATTTTGACTGTGCTGGACTGTTTATTTAATTCTCAATTGTTCTTGTATGTAAATATCTTTCTTATACACACATATGTGTCCATGGATTTGTTTCTCTTGTCCACCCAGACTCACTCAGCACCTGACACCATCACCACCATCACTACCACCGATATAGAAATCCATTGAGATTACCCTTCCATCATGCCTTCATGAAGTCTATGCTACCGATCTCATTTTGTTAACTAGAGTTTGAGTCCAGCCTTTAGTCGTCAATTCAGAGGGCCCACTAAAATGACCACTCTAGACAGATAAATAGCACCAATGAGATCCACCAGACAACATTCCACCGAAAGCAAGCATTTAACCACAGGTGGGTTTTCCATATGAAAAGCGAAAAGTATTCAACAAGAGCCCCGGTGGCATAAGTGATTGAGTGCGGAACTGCAGCCCGCAGGCTTGGCGATTCAAATCCAGGGGCATTCTCAGGAGCGGCACTGGGTAGGGCCCATGACCACCAGAGGCAGTGATGCTCCCCCCACCCCCCCAAAAAAAACCAAACAAAAACAACGAAAAAGAAATATATCCCAAACTATTCATCTTTTGGACAAATGAGAGTATGCCATGGTTTCAATGTAAAAATTTTCTCTTTATTTGAGCTTTCCATGAGATTAATTGTGGCCAGACCCTCGCCTGTACCTAATTGCTTTTTAGGCTAACCCCAGCGACGTCACTCACCATTAGCAGCCGAGGGCTGTGAGCAGCAATATTGCCTCTTTGACTATTCACGCTGAACTCTTGTGTCATCACAATGAAGTGGACCATTAGGAGAAAACCCGCCTTATTGAAAAACCCTTAGAAGGTTTCCGCAAGTGACCGAAAGGCCCCCAAAGTTTAAAAAAAAAAAAAGAGAATATCCAATCTCCCCAAATGAGTCCACTAGTCAGGAGTGTCATTTTCAATATCAATTGTTGGAAAGGAATGTCCTTTCCTCCAAGTTCCAAACTGTACTTCAGAGACCTCCAGGGCACTGCCTGAGTGATGTGCATCCGGGATGACATTGAATCGAGCTTTTGGCAGTCTGGGTTTACCTGGTTTCTTTGGTTTGGACCGTTCTGACCTAAGTAAGAACCATATATCCAATGTGTATATCCCAAATCTGCTAATTGTCATCTGGTTGTAATGCTTTATTTGCATGTGCCAAAGCTGCCTGCCAGAAACTGTTTAGATGCCAAAGCTAATTAAGTTGCGTCTTTGCTTTTAAAAAGCAGGGTCTTTTTTTTTTCCTTGAAAAAACATATGAGTTAACATGAAAGAAAGAACTCGGTGTTTGCAAGCAATAGTCAATATGCTTATAGCCCAATAAACATGTATTGACAATCTCTCCGACCTGAACATCTCTAATTGTTATTTTCCGATTTGCGGACACAAAAGGGTGGGACAAGAAGAACAGCTGGCAGAAGAAGAATCCTGTTGCCACAATCAATTATCTCCCTTTACAGACAGTGCTGGCCAGCCACCTGTTTTCTGTTCCTCTCCCACTTTTTTTTAATGGAGAGCCACCCCGTCCCCCTCCCACCGGATATCCAAAGAGAGGGAGGAGGGGAAAGGAGCAATAATTTAACTGAAGGTCAACTAGGGCAGCCCGCTAATGGCTCTCTCCCTCTCTCTTCACTGATTGCGTGAGAATGAGAAATCAGCCCAAAGCTGTAACGCTGGTCGGTGAGCCTAGGCTACTTACTGCCTTTCTACTTTCGAAGAAATATAATTACTGCGTTTAACTGACACACTTCAGAGCAAATACCTTCTTCAGAGCTCATCAGCCTGCAAGAGGACCAGGATGTAGTGCATAGAACGCATGCAGCATCTCCCAGGGCCGCTCGCTTGTGTCCTCCATCATAGCAGGAACTTGCTTCCTGTACCTCTTCTCTGTGCCCTCTACCCAGGGTGGGGCCCTGTCTCACGCACTTCCTCTCTGTGCCCTCCACCCAGCCTGGTGCTCTAAAATACAAGAGAGTCAGAGATGAGAGTGTCAGCATATAGGCTGGGGCATGCTGGGGTGGCCTATGGCTTCTTTTTCCCTTTTTTTAAAAAAATTATTTTAGGCATCACTGCCCTCAGGTGGTGGGAGTAGGAGGCCCAGCCTTTGCTCCTGTGAGCTGGAATTGAACCTCCATCCCAGTAGGCCGCAGTCCCACGCACAACCACTACGCCACCGGGGCTCAGCTGGCCTATGGCTTCTTGATTTAGAAGATGAACCAAAGAAATGCTCTGCTTTACCTAAGGGCAGAGGAGATGCATCTGGAGAAGAGGAAAAGCAACGATCAGAGACTCCTTATGGCTGGTCACCAGTCTGGCTTCTATCTGGCCATCTGTCCTTCCACCCAGCACCCGAGTGAAGCTCCCCAGCAGCACCAAGAGACAAGCAGCCCACTCGAGCCCTGCACAATCCCAGCTCTGCTTCCTCGGGGGTCACCTGCCTTCAGGGCACAGTTGGAAGTGGAGGCAAGGACGGAAGAAGGATGAGAAGCAAAAGACCTTCCTGTCTGCTTTGCAAATGCTTCCACACAGGTACCCCCATCTCTTACTTGGTCCTCACTTCAAGAATGAAGAAACAGGTTCAGAGAGGTGAAGGGTCATGCACACGGTTAGCTAGGAGCTAACATCAGGCAGTGCCTCCTCTTGGCATATCAGATTCCCAACGCAACTTCTTGATGTGCCGCAACAACTTTATTGGCCTATTATTGACATATTATATAATTTGATGGTTTGAGGACATCAAGGAGAATTGTACAATCCTCACCACAATCAATTTGGGAACGTTCTCTTCCTTCTTGTATTCATTGGTACAACCTCCCCATTTTCCACAACCTCCCCTGCCATACCTCGAGGCACCATTAACCCTGCTACTGTCTCTATAGATCTACTTATCCTGGATGTCATACACAGAAAAACACGAACAACATAAAATATACACTAACAACAAGAGCAAAGTGAAGCAGATACAAACCTCAATCAAAAAGCAAGCAGAAAACATTAAAAATGAGAACAAGATTAAATGGGTCACGAGGGAGATCTAAAGACAGATAGGGTGCTACATTTTAACCTAACTGCATCAGCAACAATCCAGTTTCCAAGGTAGTATGAATGAGAGCAAGGCTGTTCCCTTCCCTGGCTCACGCAATCCAACTTCTTGTACTTCAATCAGCAAACAAACAAACAAACAAACAAACAAGCCCACAGCCATGGATGATTCCTCATAGCTACCCCACAGGCCTCCCCAGAGTTCTGCGGGCCCGGTCGATTATGCATTGGACTACTTCCTGTAGATCAGCCGCTTGAATCCACGAGCGCCTCGTCTGGAGAAAGATGAAGCGTTCTGCTCCTGTACAGGTTGATAGCCCCAGAGACCTATAAGGGCAGCTGCACTCTGTTCTACACGGTCACTGTGACTCAGAGCAGAGCCGACGGTTGTGAAACCCATCACCTACAATTACGAAAACGTTTATTCTTTTTTTTTTAATTTTTTTTTTTTTTTTTAGGCATCACTGCCCTCAGGTGGTGGGAGTAGGAGGCCCAGCCCCACTGCTGGAATTGAACCTCCGTCCCAGTGGGTCACAGTCCCGCGTACAACCACTACGCCACCGGGGCTCTGCTGAAAACGCTTATTCTTTATGAGAGGATATCAAAGTGGTTTTGCCCAGCTGGTTAAGGGTGTAAGGTAGACTGTGAAAAGGTGGGCTGAGACTCTCCGGTCCCGAATGTTCATCTAAAGTGTGCACCTAACATCACCCTTTCACAAATAAAGTGTTTAACCAATATATGCCCTATTACTGAATAATAAAGGTGCTGGTTTATTATAGCACTGTTCCCCTATTGTTCAATAATATCACAATTATTATTATTTTACTTTTACTTTTTAATAAGTCATTTTACTGGGTGCTCATACAACTCATCACAATCAATACATACATCAATTGTATGCAAACCACATTTGCACATTTGTTGCCATCATGATTCTCAAAACATCTTCCTTCTCCTTAGGCCCTGGGTATTAGCTCCCCATATTTCCCTTCCCCCATGAATCCCTAGTAATTTACAAATTGTTATTATTTTGTCATATTGTACACTGTCTGATGTGTCCTTCTACCTGCTTCCCTGTTGTCCATACCCCAAGGGGAAGGTCATATTTAGATTCCTGCAATTGATTCCCCCTTTCTACTGCACCTTCTCTCCACCCCCACAATATCAGCACTCTCACCACTGGTCATGAAGGGATCATCTGTACTGGATTCCCCATGTTTCTGGTCTAGTTGGATTTGTAAGGAAGAAGTGGGTTGATGATAGTAGGTGGGAGAAAGCATTTAAAAACTAGAAGAAAGTTGCATATCTCATTGTTGTTACACTGTACCTTGACTGGCTCATCTCATCCCTGTGACCCCTCTGTAAGGGGATGCTGCTTCACCTATTGATGGGCTTTGGGTCTCCACTTTGTGCTCCCCCTCATTTATAATGGGTATCACAATTATTTTGAAGAAACAATGGAAGCCCGTGTTGTTAAGGTGGACTGCCCCATGATTCTGGTGAGTGCTGGATGTTGAGTGTGTTCCAACCTAAAGGACTCATCTTCTGATATTATAGATGAGACATTATTCTTCTGTGAGCCACGTGATTATTTTTGTCCACATATAAAATTTGGCTGTTCAATCACACTGTGAAAATTTGTGTAATCATCATCACAGTCAACTTCAGAAGATTTTCTTCTCATGCTCATTGCTGTAAGCTCCCCATCCTCTCCTGCCATGGCCTTAGGCAATGATCAGCAATGAATTATTATTATAGTCTCTATAGATCTACCTATCTTAGACTTGACAGAAAATCATCCAAAACACAAACAGGAAGCAAGTAAACAAACAACTCCCCAACAACAATGACTATACAAAACCACAGAAAGAGCTCAATCAAAAAGGAAGCAGCAAATATTGAAATCTGGAACAACTTTGAAAAGGGTCCAAAGGGCGATCAAATGGCAAGGCATTGGGCTGCAATCCACCCACATCTGTGATGATCAACAATACAGTGCTCATTGTCAGATAAGGTTAGTCACACCCCTGACAGTGGTCAGAGGGAATTCACCAGAGGCTTAATCTGTGGGAAAATGGATTTGGGACTCCTAAATCCATAGCCTTCTGCCAATCAGGTGTTCACAATTTCAGTTCGGATACCATTCCTTCCTTTGTATGTGGATTTCATTATTTACAATGGACTATTGTTACAGTAGGACTTTCCTCTGCTTGTTTTTTGACTAGTAGTTTTCCAGGTTGAAATCTGTGGGTGATGCTGGAGGAATTTGAAATACCAGTGCCATAGTCCCCAGGATCATGGCAATGTCCAACACCTTCTGTTCTGACCCCTTACTGCTACTGTGGTGCAGTGTTCCTAGTATTATTGGGAAACCCAAGAGTGCTCTTGCACATGAGCAAAGGCAAGCACTCCACTGCTCCCTCCGCTCCCCCTGTGTGAACTGCTTCACCACACAATTCCAAGTGCCCTGAATTCCAGGCAAACTAAATTCAGAGAGGATGACTTTAACCTCAGAGCTTCTCTCTCACACTAGCAAGTCAATTCTGGTCCACTCATAAAGGGCCCAAAGGATTAAAAACAGATCAATGTTTAGAAAGTATTCAAATTGCGGAGAGCAGCATGGTCCCAGTCATCATCATTCTAACCTACAGTACCTCTCCGCCTCGGTCAAAGGGACGCACGACTTCATCAAGTGCAGCCAATGCAATTTCAGGAGACATTCTGTCTCCTAGACACCAAGCTGGGCCAGAAATAATGCAAGCCATGTAAGCCATGTTCATATTTATTCTGATGTGGTATTCCATGTTATAGACTATTTTGTAATTCGAGATTTGTTGCTCTCAGCTGTGGCATTATCCAGTTGATGATTTGATTTTCCTTTTCTTCTCATAGTCCCCAATGGACTACAAATGCAATCTAATCAGTCCCCAACATACGAATGAGCTATGTTCCAAAAGTTGGTACATGACTTAGTCATTTGGAACTCAGGATGTATTTTCCCACAGAAGCCATCTAACAAATGATAATTACTTTCCAAGGGTAACCCCCAAATCAATTTAAACCATATCAAACTGGAGGAGTTTTATCAACAGGAACATTTTACTACACTGCTTACCATGCAGGGAATGATTTCTCTGGGAAAAACATCCTGAGACCCACTGTAGGGTGACCTGGACCCTACCACCTCTTCCTCAGAGCAGTGCAGAGAGTTATTTGGCTTCTGACCAGGAGGCTACAGGATGTCTGATAGAAAGGTATTCCTTGGGGGTTGAGCAAGTGTACAGAAAGCCAGGGGAAAGAAGTGTCCTTTCTCAAGGTCATTATTCTTGTTCCAGTATATGTGCAGACCAGCCAACACTATGTGAGTTTTTTACTTTGCTGTTGTTGCTGTCAAGTCAGTCAGTCTGCTCCTGTGGTGAAGCGGGATTGCTTGGTGTGGCTCTTATAATTAGAGTCTTTATCACTCCCGCCACATGACTGCGGGGTCACACACAGCAGGTGGAGAGGACTTTCATGAGCACACTGGACAGCTTTGCTACTTCTGTGTGTATAAAGGGAGTCATCATAGAAGCAGAAGGAGGAGCTCATGACCAAGAAAGAGAGCCAGAAGTGAGAAGTGGCGGGCGTAGCACAGGCACTAAAGGCATATGCACAGAGACCGGGAGGCAGACTAGCAGTCTTTCTGGCCACAGAACGAGTCAAATTGAGTTCCTCTTGGCAGAAGGCTAACTATCAGAGTGAGGTGCCCTTTGGGCATTGATCAGCAATAAAGGAGCTTTGTAACATGGAGCAAGGCAGAGGCCCAGGGACCATGTGACTGAGAGGCTGAGGACCAGGGAAAGACATGTCTGTCCACCTGGCTGAGAGGAGGTGTTGCAGAAAGAAGAACGTTATCTTTAATGTTTTCTGATCTTGACTTGAGAACTGTTCGATGCTCTGCAAGTCCCCCTTAATTGTGAGCTTGATCTGCATTTTGTTTGCCCATCTCAATCCATGGCTGAACCCAGCAGAGAAGTAGTGTTATGGGAGAGGCCATGCATTCATACTGCATACGTATGAACCCCCTGAGAAGCAAGGGGTGTGATCCTATCACCAGCAAGAGGCAGGTGTAGAGTGTGTCCCCTGGACCCAGCATCTGGCTTATCCCACTGGAATGTCATATTTTGGGTTGAACAGCATCTACTACCACCGGAGACATTTCCTTCACATTTTGTGAGTTCGCTGGGACATGTCAGCAGTTTGCAGAACACAAGAACATGAGACACTATACTCAAGGGAGGCATGGGGGACATAAGGAGATAGCTAGCATCTTGGAAGAACTGGACATAGGGGAGTTCTTCAATCTCCAACTCTTGGGGACTCATTTGGCATTAATTCTTACAAAAGAAACTGTTACCAGCATCACCCATCAACAATAACAGGAGAAGTAGACAGCTAAATAGATGCTGTTGTCATATTTTCATCACGTACAAGTACAAGGAAGCATAATATATAACTTCCATAGGATCCTTGGAAGGTAAAGTTTGGGATACAGTTCTGAAAAAAAGAACAAGTAAATGGGAAAATCAAGGTGGAAAAAAAGAAGAGACAAGAAAACTAGTATCTCATACATCAAACATGATTGGATGACACGGGAGGGACGGTTGGTGTCAGAAGAGAGGAAGGAAGCATGAAGATATGTCTGAATTTAACAGGAGTTTCAGAAAGCTGGATAGAGAGAGAATGAACATATTCCATTTTGTCATTTGATAGAAATGTCCAGAGTTTCTGAAGAACAGAAATTTAAAGATTATAAGGGCCCACAGTTCTTGGAATATTAAGAGGTATAAATATCATTATAAAAATTAAAGGTTCCTGAGAAGTGCTTAGAATTTTCCAGAAAGGGGGGGAATAAAACTCTGCTACCTTTAAGGACCCAAATAATCTTGAGCAACAAAATCCCTTGGAAGACTTCAAACAATAGAGCAAAGACTTCAGCAACCCTTACCATAGAGTGTTGCCATGAGGGTAAAATATAGATCCAGATTAGCAATTAAGTGTGATCATTTAAATATCATATTTAGATAAGAGAAGTAGTCACCATAAAATTTTTCTATTTGTTCCCAGGAAGTTACTGGAGGACATGCTCTTCTGAAGTGAAAGAGTATGGCAAGTTGGGAGAAGAGCTGGGATCCAATAAGAGAGAAGGGAAGCGCATGCACAACTTAATGTATGCTTCCAGAATAAATATTTTGAGTTAGAGCAAAACACCGAGTCAGGACAGAGGGGCCCAGGAAGAAGAGTTCTTCCACTGAAGGGAAAGGTAGAATCCATTTGGCTTTGTGATAGTTTGGCCACAGTAGGAAGACTTTTTCTAACTTTTTTTTGGAAACTTACAGTTGAATTATGTGATGCAGACAAAGAGAACTAAGCAATGAAACAGACTCAGGCAATTATGAAATCCAGAGAAAACAAAATGCTGAGCAAGAAAGGTAATTAAACGATAGAAAACTACACAGTTCAGCTGTAAACAATATTCACAGAGATACAATCATGTAACAGCATAGCTAATATATGTAAAAACTATAATTTACCTTCACCGGAAGAATAACAAAGAAGAGTGTGTGAGAGAGAGAGAGAGAAGAGGAGAGACTGGAGCCAGAGGCTAAAATGGGGGTAAATAGGAAGTCAATAGACTATGTCTAAATATAAAAATGAAGAACATATCCACTTAAGCTTGTTATGGATAAATGTGAGTGTATATATGGAAAGGAGTGGACAGTGGTTGTTTATAAAGGGTAGGACATTAGTAGGGAGGAGGAACAAGGGCAAGGGACACTTGTTTTCTTTTACCAGCCTGAGATTAGAGTATTATTGATCTTTTGAAACTATCTATACTGTTGCTTTATTAAATACAAAAATTAAATTTAAAAGAGGTATGCTAGTAAGATAGAAAATACAGTAGAAAATGCAGAGAACAAAATCATATCGACCTATGAAAACAAATTATGGGGAAGGCTCATTGAAGCATCAAAAGAGTTGGCTGTGAATACAGAAATGAAACCTGTGCTCTGGAGTCTATTCTGACTCAGGACAATTCCACGTACTTTAGAGTGTAACCAATGCTCCCTAGAATTTTCTGTGGCTGACTGGTGGGAAGTAGATGGCTAAGCCTTTCCTCTGAGAGTCCACTATGATAGCATTTAAAACAGATAGCCTGGTGCCACCGGGAAGGAACAATCATAAAACTCCTCCACATTTCAAAGGAACATTCCTAACTCACAATCCAATTCACCAGTGTTGTCAAGAGGACCTCAACTGTATTTGACCAAAAGTTTTCTAAAAAGTTTCAGGCTACAGATCTTGAATAGTACCATAATTGTGTGTCTCCATATCACAGTTGACTGGAAGTAAACAGAATTCCAAAAGTTCCCCATGAAATATACATTTAGTTTATCATAGAAGGGAAACATTTTGATGATTAAAATAGTGTCATGTAGAAATTTTGACTGGATCCACCATCAAATGGGTTGCTGTCACAAGTTTTTAGAACGGCATCATCAGAACAGTGAAGAAGCTCAATTTAGCTTCATTCTTGGCTGACCTGGATCATTGAAGTTTTAGAAAATGTTTTCATTATAAAGATTGGAAAAAGGAGACAGAGAACAGTTAACAGGCAGTTTCTACCATGACATGGGTGAGATGGAAAGAATGTGATTCCAGAAGGAGATAGGAGAACATTCCTAAACTTTCATCTCAAAGTGGAAAGTACAGCTGTCTCTGTTGTTCAAACAATATTTATTGCTATTTCAGAGGACAACTCAGAGGTTTGCTCTCTTCAATTTCCCCAAACAGGAAACATGAATGTTTCTTTTTCTCAAGTGACAACTTTCAGGGCAGGAGTCAAGTCCTTTTTGATCAGAAAACAAAACAAAAGAAAACAAAAACAGGAAACACACACACACATACACACGTGCCTTGAGATTTCTAGAAAGTTGCGGAACTTTAAAGAAAACCCAAACTGTTGTTTCTTAGTAGAAGACTACATCATTACTTAATGGTAACATCTTCTAATCTCTTTGTCCTACATCCATGGACTCAAGATTAACCTCCCATTAGGATTTAGTTCTGAGACTAAAGTTCTCCATGTAGAATATCAGACAGCTGGAAAATCTAGGAAGTATATTAAAAAGAAGCCACATCCTACCATTCTGAGACAATTGTGGGCTGTGGAATACGATCTTTGAAGATGTCATCGGTTAAATTACAATGAGGTCAGACTGGAGTAGGGCAGGTGCTGATCGTATCTGAGTGATATCTTTATGACAGAGTGGAGGGGACATGGAGACACGCAGGGAAGTCAGTCAACTGGAGATGGAAGCAGATTCCTGGAGTGATACATCCACAAGCCAAAAAATGCTGAGGATTGCCAAGAAGCTCTGAGGATTGCCAAGATACATCAGACTGTCAAGAAGTCATGCCATGGATTGCCGAGGATGCTCAGAAAGTAGAAAGAGGCAAGGAAGAATCTTCCTTCCCTTCCACCCGTGGTTCTCAACCTTCCTCATGCTGCCACCCTTTCATACAGTTCATGTTGTGGTGACCTCCCCAACCACAAAATTATTTTCATTGCTATTCCATAACTGTAATTTTGCTACTGTTATGAATCGGGCGACCCCTGTGAAAGTGTCATGTGATCCTCAAAGGGGTCACGACCCACAGGTTGAAAACTGCTGCCCTAGACTTTAGCGAAGGACTGTACTCTTTTTTTTTTTCAATAATTTTATTGGGGGCTCTTACAGCTACTACAACATTCAGTACATCATTTGTATAAAGCACATTTGCACACATGCTGCCACATACATTTCCAAACATTTTCCACTTGAGTCCTTGGTACAAGCTCCTCTTTAAAAAAAACAAAAACAAAAAAACTCCCCTCTCCCCCTCTTTTTTTGATGAATCATTTTATTGGGGGCCCATACCATTCCCATCACAATCCATAACAACATCAATTGTATGCAGGCCACTTTTACACACCCATTGCCATCATCACTCTCAAAACATTCTCCCTCCCTCCAGGCCCCCAGTATCAGCTCCCTATATTACCCTTCCTCCCCACCTTCCCCTTGAACCCTTAGTAATTTATAAATTGCTATTTTTTTCATCCTGTACACTGTACAATGTAGGACTGCACTCTTGACACCTTCATCTCAGACGAACCACCAGAACTGTGGGGAAATGAACTCATCATTCCAACAGTTCCCTGTGGTTGGCAGCACCAGGAATCGAGGACACCTCCCTCCTGACTTTGCAGGCAGGTCCCCAGTGATCATTCACTTCAGGGGTGCAAGGGGACCCACTTACCGTGGCTTCCCTCGGCAGTCACTCAGGCAAATCACCATCCTTCTCATTTATCGCGGGGCCTTGGCGCCTGGTGTGCCCTTTCTGGAAGGCCCTTCTTCCCCGACATGTGATCAGCTCCACTCTCTTCTTTGGGGCTCAGCTGAATGCCTACCCTGCTCATTAAATACACCCCACTTTCCTCCCTGAGCTCGGGCAAGGTCTCCTGGTTCCCATTCACTCACTCTACACACAAAGCGGAGCACAGGATTCCTCCGGAAAAGGAATAAAGCCTTTGAAGGCAGGAATTATTTCCCGCCCCTTTTTGTGAATAAAGCCTTTGAAGGCAGGAATGATTTTTCACACCTTTTTGTAGCCTCAGTGTGGGGGCCCCTCGGGGAAGCTCTCACAGAGCACTCGCTGGCTGACTGATTAGCAATGGCTGAGCCACTGCAGAGGGGACCCGTGGCTTTGGCGTGTCCATGTGCGGCCTGCGAGGAGCTTCGCCGCTCTTAGGCGCTGGTCTCGGCTTTGTCCCGCTGCTCAGCACGCAGGCTCACCATCGCCCCCACTTTCTTCTCCCGCAGTCCCATTGACGGTCCTTGGAAATAAAAGCCAGGTGGGTCCCCACACCAGCCCCACCACTTGTTAGCCAGGTGCCCTTTGACAAATAAGCTTGCCTCTTTAAGTCTCAGTTTCCCCATCTATAAGTTGGGGACAATGGCACTCTGAGGAATCAAATTTAAATGTTTGTCTCATGCCTGCCACCCAGAAAGGGCTCAGAAACGGTCACCTGCTGTGATTCTGCGCAGAGCACTCTGCCACACAGAGGAGGCAGAGATATTTGTGGAGAGCATGGTGCCTCCTCGAGAAACGAAATGCTGTGTTTCTGGGGCCCATCTCTTACAAAAGACTTCTCCGGTGCTCTAGGAAGCAGAAATATGACTTTGATGACACGTAATCACTTCAATTGCCCCACAGAGTGAAAACTGGACAATGGGAAAGGAAGACTGAATAATTTATGCATTTGAGTTGTGTTTTTGGCAAAGCATATTGATAGCCAGCCAGCAGAACACGAGACTTCATTTTTGGGCATGTCACCAGCAGAGGTCAATCACGAGAACTGGACACTATGTTTGGTAGAGGTTCCCACAAAACAAGGAAAATCCTCCATGAGCTAGATTGAAACATCAGCCCCCACAATGGCTTTGAATACATCAACAAGCGTGGCGATGGCTCAGCACCAGGCAATACTTTGCTCTGTTATAGCCAAGGTTACACCACGTCAGAGCTAGGACCTGCTGGCAGCCATGTGGTGTCCTGGGCCAGACAGAATTGACTGATAGCAGTTCTACTCACAGATGCTGCAGTTCCTCAATCTCCCAATGAATGTTACGTTATGAATTGTGTCCCCCCAAATGATATGTCTGAGACCTAACCATTGCATTTGTGAAGGTGGCCTTCTCTTGGAATAGACTCTTCTCAGATCTAGTCAAGCAAGAGAAAGTCCTATTAGAGTAGCTAGTGAAAGTCTTCATCCACTATGACTGCTGTCTTCATAATAAGAGAGAGAGGTGCGCTTCCGCATGCAAAATGCCACGTGGAGGCGGAGGCTGAAATTGGAACGAAGACGAGAAGAGATATGGAGAGACCCACATAAGGAGGCAGGCAGAGATGGGAGTGCAGCACCTGCAATCCACGAAACATCGGATTTCCAGAGGACACCAGAAGCTGGGGGAGAGGCCACAGGCCCTCGGAAAGCATTGTGATTTCAGATTTCTAGCCTCCACAACGGTGTGATACTTTTCGGTTGTCTTTAAGCTTCTCAGTTTGTGGTGTCTTGTCCCTGACCTAGAAAAACATCAACAACAACACAGTGCATCTGGGCTAGACAGCGCTTCAACCAAGCAGAGCTCGTACTACATGTTAGCTTTTCCAGTCCTCATGGAAGCACATCTACCATGTACTGGAATCTGGCCAGTGGGTAATGGCATGATACCCAAGTTTGAAAGGTCATAAGAATGGCCAACATGTGACCCAGAGATGGTAATGGAGCACAGGGCGTCTCTTGGGAAAATGGTGCAGTGACTGGGAAAGGCTATTGCAGAACCTGTACCCTTGCCCCTGAGATCACATATCCCTGCCAGGGGAAGGTGCCAGGTGAGCACTCCTGTGCCCAAAGGCTGTCCTGGCACCAGGTCTTACTTCGAACCGACTGCCACACTGTGGAGGCACACAGCCTGGCCGTGCTCTGACTGCATCCCGGCGGGTTCGTGGCATTTGTTCCAGCAGAGGTGGCTGCTCAGCAATTTTCACAAGAGATGTAACCCTATAGGTCTCCGTTATAAGATCTCCAAAGTACTCTGTCTGGGACATCATCCACCCCCTTCTTCCATTTCTGAATCATTGACCGGAAAATGCATAGTTCTCCGTGTCCTTTTAACTCGCGTCTAAGACATGTTTTCTTGACAAAAGCAGTTCGATTTGAAATCAACCAAACAGCGCTTTGGCTTTTTGGCGTTTGCGATGAGTCCACTGTTGCTGCTACGAGGTGCTCTCGGGTCAGTTGTGACTCAGGACGACCCTCTGCACAACCAGAAGAAACACCGCCCAGCCCCGCGCCATCCTCACGATGGTTTCTGTCCCCGAGGCCAGTGTTACAGCCACGGTGTCCAGCCATCTCGTGGAGGGTTTCCTCTCTCTCGCCGCCTCTCTACCATGCGTCAATGAACCCAGGCAGCTGGTGTCCCTCCCTTCTCGCTTGTATCTGGTTGATAAAAGTAAGCACCGATGTTGTTTGCTTGCTGGTCATCTACTGGAAAACCATTTGTGACAGTCATGTAATGGTGTCAATTTCAGGATTGGGAGTGTAGGGGTGGAGTCTAGTCTGTCAATCAATCTGGAGATAGCCAATGAGAACTCTGTGTGGGCATGGCTTTCTCCTGAGAATTCTGGTAAATCTCACGGTATTTCCCACTTGGAGGAGGTGAGAGACTTATGACAGTTTAGTCCTTGGGAGACATTGCTGCTGACAAGACACATGGCAGCATGCTTATAGACCTCAGCCCTGGGGACTGGAGGAGCCACGAGAAGACCCCTGCCAGTGCTGAGATGCTTCTACCACCACAGGATACACAAGACTCTGCACCCACTGACCTGTGATTATCCTGCCATCATTTCCTGTAGTTCGCGAGTCTGAAGAGGACTTATGGATTGGTATCAAATATATGGGCTAATATCAGGCTTATGGACTTGAACGATAATGTGTTGGGATGCTTTCTCAGTGCTTCATTCCTCTTGTAGATAAACCTCCCCCTTATATACATATACATGTTTATGAATTTGTTTCTTTAGTCTACCTGGACTAACACACCTTTCAAGCAAACAAAATCAACCAATCTAAAAATGTCTAACTGTACAAGTAAATCTGAGATAAAATTGATAGCTGGTTGTGAAGTCAATTCCAGCCCTCGATGATCCATGACCCTCCATTGTCCCTGTAGAACTCTGCTCCACAACTGGGTTTCCAAGGCCTGTTTTGTTTGTTTGTTTTTCAAATATAGAGCAGCAGGGCTTTATTTCTTCTAAGGGGCCTAGGGATGGAACTGAAACTTTGACTTAAAAAAATAGTTCTATTGGTCAAATCCAATTCTTATTTGCCTTTATCCATGTTTTTGAGTATACAGACTACTCATGAATACATTTTAATGGTAATAAAGGCTAAAACCATAACAAAGTACACCTGGCAAAATGAAGTTCTCTTTCATTCATTTCTTTTCTAATCTTTAACTGGTTGGTACTATTTACTTGGAATGTGATATAGTTTACTTCCTGCATGATGTGTGTATTATTTACAAACATATAGAAACACATATATTTATTAGCATTTTTTTCCACATCACTGCCCTGGTGGGAATAGGAGGCCCCGTCTTGCTCCTGGAGAGCTGCTGTTTTATGTGAATTAAATCATATTACAAAGACCACAACAGCCAACTTGAAGGGACTCTCACTTGGCCTATGGCTGTATCGTCTGAATATGTGTGGCAGCTAGGGGTTATGTCAAATTGACACTCCTGTCTAGGGGTGGAGTCAAACCTGTCAATCAAATCACAGCCTGATGGATCTCATAACCTTTTGTATAAGAGTGAAGGACTCTGGGAACTGCTCTCTCTCTGCCCCTCTGTCTTCCTGCTTCGTGGAACTCTTCCTGTCATGAGGGGTGGCCCCATGTGAGTTGCCCAACCTTGAGAGCTATTGGCCCCCTGATGTGTTTTCACTGATGTTGGATCCCCTGGACTCTGCACCCCCCAGCCTGTGATCTCCCTGCTTCCCCATTCACCATTCTGCATCAGTAACATTCGACTAAGTGAGTCTGAAGAGGGTCTAATGGACCAGCATTGGACTTAGGGATGACACTGGGCGTATGGACTTGAGTTGTACTGGAATCGGATGCTTTGATGTAGGCACAACAGTACATGTTTACCAAGCTTAAAACAAAACAAAGCAATCAACATGACAGTGTCTCCAAGTACACAGGGAATGATCAGGAGAGCACTTCTGATTAATCTCTTGGGAAACATGTGACTCACTCTGCCCATAGCTGTCCTTAGCCTATGTCTTTAGTAATTCTGCTCACTCCAGTCACTCATTCAAATAAGAGCAGACATACATGTCTTAAAAAAATCAAAACCAACAAACAAAAACAACCCGGGGACTTCTCTGGTTGCAACTCTACTATTTCTGGAAGCGTTAGCGGTCAGACGCGTCTCCAGGCACACTGAATGCAACACCGCCCCTGCCACTCCATGGGGGAAGGGCGGGGTTTTCTGCTCCTGTACAGATTCAGCCTCGGAAACCCACAGGGGCAGCTTGCCTCTGTCCCACAGGGTCTTATTATGAGTTGGAACCGACTTGTCACCAGGGATTTTTATATTTTTTTGGCTTTCAAGCATGATATCCTCGTCCAGGGATGAATCTCTTCTGATAACCTGTCCAACATATATTTTCACAGGGCAGATAGACGAGGTAAAAGACAGCTGTTCTCTGTGGTGCCAAATACAAATTGGCTTTGAGTCACAAGGTAGGTTTTCCGATCACTGGCTTCCGTAACAAAGTGGCAGGCCCGTAAAAAATCCTGCTTTTCTTTATTTCTATTGCACATACATGCAGACAAATGTCTGTGATTTCTATTTTATTTGTAGATCCCCTTCTAAGGCCTCATGCATTATTTATTTTTATTTGGATTGCTGTTGTCTCCCAGGAGTTGACTTTAGTCGGTTCGCCGGCGACCTGCTAATTTTTGTTTTATGAGAGAGACGACGTTGACAACGTCTCCTTAGCTGGGAAAACAGGAGCTTCTACAAATGCCATCAGTTCTCCTCCGGGTGGGCTTTCAAAGAGCAGCTTGGGTTATGACTTCTAGCCTGACTCTCAGCTTTACTTCTGTGAGCTCAGTGCACTGGAAACAACAATCATTTTTTAAATGTTCTTGGGGAAGTGCTTTGGCTGCATTTCAAGGCTTTTATGTATTCTTCTCAGGATGTTATCTGTAATTAAGCTTCCGATAATTAACATTTCTCTCAAAATCGCAATCTAGATATCTTTTTCCCCGTGTTTGTTACAGAACATTCAATTAAACTCAGCACTCCTTCCAAGGTGTGTCCTCGTGCCTGGTCTTGAAGGTCAACTAAGTTCTCCTTTCTCTTACGGGGGGGGGGGGGGGGGGGGGGGGGGGGGGGGGGGGGGGGGGGGGGGGGGGGGGGGGGGGGGGGGGGGGGGGGGGGGGGGGAGTGAGACATAGAGAGAAGTGGCAAGTTGGAAGCAAAGACTGGCACTTAACCTAGTGGTTAAAATGAGGGTTTCTGACCAGGGAAGACACCGCTTTAATGTAATGACGCTACCTTCTTTGCATCCAAACCATTCCCCCCAACCTTCCCCCACAAAGTTATGGATGATGGCAGTAGGTGACATCATGGGTGGTGCCAAGGAGTTAATCCGGTCATAATTCTTAGTGCCCCCTACCTCTTTGTTGAAGCCACTTGGCTGACAAGTGACTTTCTAGGTTGGAGAGGTGGCGCTCTGCTCTTCAGGAAACCCAACTCCACTCCCCCTGAGTTAATTCCAACTCATAAACCGGAAGGCCCGAGGAGAACTGCCCTTGGGGGTTCTGGAGGCTGTAAATCTTGAGGAGAGCAGTCAGGACTATCCGTCTCCGGTGCTTGACAAGACGAGTTACACAAATCATCATTTCTGTTATCACCGTTAATAGGAAAATAGAGTCTATGCATTCAATCTGGATGGCAAGCACTCTCTGCAGGAAGTCCAACTGGTTTAGAATCTTTCCCCCTTTTGAGTCCTGTAGAGAACATCAGTGTAAAGGACACTAAAGCCTGTTCAAAGCATGGGAGACACGAGTAGGAAGAAACCCAAAGCACCTGGCTTTGAAGTTGGAATTTGATCCTCCTGTACACTTCCTCTGAAAAATTAGGAATCATGATAAACTAAAAGAAAAAATAAGCGAATCAAAAAACATCCCAAACGGGCTACTCTTGAGCCTATTTAAAGAAGAATGATCAACAATGCCCCCAAACGTAGGGCTCTTCTGTAATCTCTGCCCCCAAAGCAATGGAAATCCGAGCACTCATCTCCAAGCTCAAGTGGTACAGATGGCTGAGGTGGGTCGCCACTAATTGAAAGGGTGGAGGCTTGAATCTGCCCAGAGGCACTTCAGAAGATGGTCCCATGGAGCTCCTTCTGAACAACCAGTTGTTGTGAACTCTATGGAGCACAGCCTGGCTTCGATGCGGGAGTTTCCATGTGTGTGGGTCACCTTGATGCCCGGGGTGCGCAGCTATGTCTCACAATGTGATCCTGGAGAAAAGTCTCAACTCTGCGGTCAGACATGGAAGATGCACAGCCCCTACCCCATTCCAAGATGGGGGTGCTGCCCGTTGGGACGGATCACTCGTGAAATGGGAATCTACTCAATGTACCCTCAAATGAAAAGGTATCATTTTTCCAATAAAGATTTGAATGTAATTATGAAAGATAACAAACAGGCTTCGCATCGGAACCCATGGGCGTTGAGTTGATTCTGGCTGGTGGGTTCCAGTCGCTACATTTTGGTCAGCAGACAAACACCTAAATGTGAATCCACTAGAGCTACTTTTTCTTTTTTAAAAATCATTTTATTGGGGGCTTGTACAACTCTGATCATAATCCATCTGTCCATCCATCCATCCATCCATCCATCCATCCATCCATCCATCCATTGTGTCAAGCACATTTGTACAATTGTTGTCATCATCATTCTCAAAACATCTGCTTTCTACTTGAGCCCTTGGTGTCAACACCTCATTTTCCCTCACCTTCTCCCATCCCTCCTCTTTCATGAAATCGTGATAATTCATAAATTATTATTATGAGTTTTTCATGTCTTTACACTGACCAATGTTTCCCTTTACCCACTTTTCTGTTGTCCACTCCCCAGGGCATGGGCTATATGTGGATCATTGTGCTCAGTTCTCCCTTTCTCTATCCACCCCCCCCCTTTCCTCACCTTCCTGGTCTCACTACTTTCATTATTGGTCCTCAGCGGTTTATCCGTCCTGGATTCTCTGTGTTTCCAGTAGAGATACCTTTTAAATCGGCTTTGTACAAATCAAAACGAATTAGCACTGTTCCAGTTACACAGAGTAAGTCATGAATCATCTTTACCAAGACAGAAGTATAAAACCTCTGGTACTTAAGGCTGGGGGTATACACGAAGTGCCTCATTATTATTATGAATGATTGATGCTTTCAAATATTTCTTTAAAAAGAGCCAAGACCACAATCACCCTCTTTGGACACAGATAACCAAGGAGACAGCTGCAAACAAGCATGATTTACTGAGAAATAGAAAATCCAGCAATGTGTTGCTACTGACATTTTTAATAGTTTTTAAATAACACTTAATCATGTGGTGAAATATTTTACGCACCTGTGGGGACTGGATGATCTGAATAATAGTACATATGACACTGAGAGGAGCTGCGTTTGGATGAGGTTTCAGATGCACCTAGAATGTGAGTCTCAGATGTGCCTGTGTGATGCTGGCTATTATGGTCGATGACATATGCCAATTTGGCAAAGGATACAGGGCCAGGTTGTTTGGTCAGACATGAGTCTGGCTGTTGCTGTGTAGGTATTTACGTATGATTAACCCTTAAAAGTCATTGACTTTCAGCAAAATGGGTTTATATATCATAATGGGGGTGGTTCATTCAACCAGTTGAAGGCCTTCTGAACACCCAAGGTTTCCCAAGTCTGACCTAAGACATAGAACCCACCCAGGTTTCCAACCAGACTACAGATTAGAACTTCAAAATTGAGGTCTTTTCTAGCCTACTGCCTACCCTGTGGACTTTGAACTTGCCAGCCCTCACGACCGTGCTAGAGATTTCTTAAAATCTCTCTCTCTCTCTCTCACTGTATGGCTGTAGCCCTAACGGTGTAGTGACATAATCTCATGTCAACTTGAGGATATTAAGAGTGAAGGCGTGGAGTCTCATCTGTCAATCAGGTCATAGCCTGATTATCTCTCCTTGTGGGCATGACTTTCTCATAAGGATTCTGGGAACTTCCTCTCTTTCTCCTCTCTTCACTCTGCCTTTGTCTTCCTGAGAACAAACTGCACTGAGACCTGAGCAAGCCATGAGGTGGAGACCTGCAGAGACAGCCCTGTGATACGTCCAGGACCGTCAGAACCACAATAATTTTTACCCACTGGCCTGTGATCTTCTTGGATCTGGCTTCATTACCAGTGCCAACCTGAGTCTGAAGAACAATTTAAGAACTAGCTTTGGACACATGGGCTAAGTTTGGGCCTATGGACTGGATGTGGAATGGACTGAGCTTTTATTTCTTAATATACAAATACTCTTTAGTATAAAGCTCTTTTGTGTGCATATATGATTGTCCCTGGGTTTAGTTCTCTAGTCAACTTGGCCTAACACAAGTGGCTTCAGAATTGGACTGCTGATTCAGAGGTCAGAAGTTCAAAACCACCAGTCACTCCATGGAAGAAATATGAGACTTCTCTATTTTAACTAAGATTGGCAGTCATGGAAACCCACAAGGGCAGTTCTATGCTGTCCTGTAGGGCTGCTAGAAGTCAGAAATAACTTGATGGCAGTGAGTTTCCTTTGAGTTTGATGCATATGCAGATGCCAATGTGTATCTGTATCTATATGTCCTGTTTCCCTGAAGAATATTGACTAATACACCAGCCAAAGAGGTCAGTGGTGTGAGAAATGGAAATATCTTGAAGTTGGAGATGTCTGCTGACACCGAGAGAAAAGGACTTTCACAGGGGACTAGCGCTCTGTGTACATCAAGGTGCCTATCATTGGAATGTCTGAACAAAAGCCAATACCACAGGCTGTTTAAGTTTTGCATGATATTTGTTAATAATCACTCACTGGCACTTATTTATATATTATATGGCAACATAAACAAAGCTACACAACACTGTCACTTTCATATTAGACTGTAGGGTTTTAAAAAAAAGAAAGAGGAGGATTTTCTTTCTCCAAAATGTTTTTCTTTTTGCTTTCAAACTAGGAAAATGTGTACTGGAAAGTGTGTGGAATTTTTTTTCTCAGAGGTACCTGTTGGCATGAAGCGCAGAAATGATTCATGAAATTAAAAATGTTTCCCACGTAGGCATTTTGTACTGGAGTCGAAACTACAGGAAAGCCAATACACCAGGTTAGAAGCAATGCATTATGCCCTGACAGACTCCTTCCACTTTGAGAAAACTGACATCCTCTTTTGGGACTCGAACGCATCCAGGCCAGTGACTTTCCCAGAAACAGGATTTGAAGGAGCTACATTTTCCCTGAGGACAACGTCCAGATTTATGAAATGCAGACATTTCTCACCAGGAGTACCCTGCCACCTGTAAGAGATGGAGACCATGGATTTCTGAGATTCTCACCTTCGGTGGTTCCAATGCAAATATATTCTGCCTATGGACAGGAAATAAAAGTGTGTATAGTGTGAAGAGAAGTTTTATTCAGGAAAAAGCCTAACCAACAAACAAAAAACATAGAGCTGTTTCTCAAGGGGCTTTAGAATTTATAAACGTCTTCAGGCAGTCAGTTAAAATAATATATACCACTGTCATGTGATCCCTTGAGTTGAGATGCTGCCGTGAGATATGGACATGGCAGGAATAAAGCAATGAATGGTCAACAACACCGGTGTTAGAGAGGTGGGCTCCCCCTTGGCTCAGAGCCATGGACTGAGTATGCGTGCAGAGTCGTGTGATCAGAGGACTTGAACAGTGTCCTTTGTGACTTGCCATGAGGCCCCTGTACTGGTTGAAGGTCATTCTGGATGACTCAGACCTTAAAGAGAAGGCTCCATGCAGCCCATGCCCTCCTGGTAATAAGATAATGAACATAAGGGTCAGATTTCCCCGACTCATGTGGTCTCCATGTCCATGTCAAAGGGACAATACTGAACTACCCCATTCTAATTGGACACCAGAAGCCTAAGGATTCAGTGCACCTCTCACTCTAAGGCCCCCTACAAACATCCCAAGAGAAAAGAGTTAAAATAAAATAGTAAGTCAAATGGAGTAGTTATTTTACTCTCTATATGTAACATATAAGTATATGTATGTATATATATATGTATACACACACACGAGCTGATAGTTGTGTGTGACCTTTTCCTCAAAGAGTGTAACCCTCTTTGGAGATGTGCGTAGGAGACTAGAGTCTTGGGGCAATGACTGCAAGTGGTTTATGTATAGAACCCACGTAGAGCTGAGTGGGCCAGGCAACATGTGTGTGCAGCGGTGTCCCTGAGCTGTTTGCCCCACACATTCAGGGCACTGGGGGCTCAGAGGACACAGGAAGAAAGCGGAGGGCATAGTCTGATTGGATAAGAAACGTGAGCAC
Source organism: Nesogale talazaci (assembly GCA_004026705.1). Classification (NCBI taxonomy): domain Eukaryota; kingdom Metazoa; phylum Chordata; class Mammalia; order Afrosoricida; family Tenrecidae; genus Nesogale; species Nesogale talazaci. The sequence continues at coordinate 25,519 of PVJH01006337.1, read as the reverse complement.
AACGAGCATTCTGGACCATGTACCTGTGTGTCTTTTTGTGTCTCTCTTTCTCTCTCTCTCTCTCTCTCTCTCTCTCTCTGTGCTTGCCTGTGTGTCTTTATGTGTGTGTGAGTGGGTGCATTTGAGCATCTGAATGAGTGTGTGTGAACATGTCTGTGTGGTGATAAAATAAGCAGAGGAGATTGAGGCAGACTCTGGTAGAGTTAAACCTAGAAGCACAGTCTCTGCCAGTGAGCCCATGGCCCATCTCTATTCCCCTGGGGAGCGGCCCACTGAAGGACTGCTGGAGGTGGGGTGGGGGTGGGAAATGGTACGAACAACTCTCGCTGACATGCTCGTCACTGGTCAGAAATGGGCTGAATCAAACAGGGGGAACACATAAGCTAAACAATATCCCCTAGAGATATATAGAGGTATGGCACCCAACGGTTTTCAAAGTATTTTTTTTCAAATACAATGTACTAATATGTGAGGTATTGTGCATCAACCCATATTTATATACATCAGTATGCATGTAAAATCACTTTCATAGCAATTCAATCATTAAGACAAGAGCCAGGAGCTTGTTACACTGAAACATTTTCCTGATGAAATGATTTCTGGGGGAGAAGAAGCAGTGACCTTCCTAGATGCAGTCGTTTGTGTGGCTGGTCTACATACAGAGTCCTTTGTGCTATTTTCATGAGTCTGAAGTCTGCGTGTCACACACAGGACGGAGCAGGGGAGTATGAAATTAGTTAAGGGAAAGAAATTCCAAAGTATCTCACCTTCACGAATAATCTAAATATTCAGAAGGCATTTATCACTATGCAAGGCATGACTGTAAATCTCTAATTAAATTGCTATTTCCAGGCCTGGAGCTACAATAAAAATTCTATAAAAGAGGCTATAAACCAGTTATCAACCTATTTTAATCACAGTTTGAATTAACACGAGAAAATAGTATTCAAGGCGTGGGCATCGTTTTTTGATTCATGCTGGCTAGGTTCACGATTCCATACTCAATGATAGCAAGTCTCCAAATACAACACTCACTGCTAGCGAGTCACTATCTTTAGAGGGCAGGGGAGAATTGCTTCTGTGGGTATCTGAGGCTGCAACTTGTTACAGGAGGAGAAAGTCTCAACTTTCTCCTGTGGAGGCTGGCAGTTTCGAACTACTGACCTCGTGGTTAGCATCCTGACTTGAAACCACAGCACCACCAGGGCGGACAAAAGACATCTCTTTCATGATCCTTCGTCTGCACTCCAAGCACCAAACAGAGCTTTGTGACCAGAATGAGAACCCACCTGGTCCAGGACCATTTCCGTACTTGGTTGCCAAATGGACCATGATGCCATCACGAGTTTACCTGGGCTGATTTTTGGGAAGTATATATCCAGGCCTTTCTTCCTACTCCGCCTTAGTCTGGGCACTCTGCTGCAACCTGCTCTATTTCATAAACACAGACAAAACTCTACTGACAGGTGAGTGGCAGGTGCCCCTGGCAAGGTGCATGGGCCAGGAATTGAACCTAGGCCTCCCAGATGGAAGGAGAGAAGTCTTCCACTGAATCACCACTGCCTCATGCACAGGCCATTCCCTAGTCAGTCATCATCCTTGTAGACTTGGAAGGGCCTTAGGAAAAAACAAAAAACAAAAGAGAAAAATTTCCGTTGAATTCCATTTCCTGGCCAGAACATCCTAAGATGTTCTGCCAAGTCACAGTAAGCTCATCACACAATGATGCCACCAATTGGATATGTGCCCAGACCTAGGGCAAAGGGTTCTGTGCTGCCGAGTGTACAGAGGAAATAGGGCGGCTGCTCTGCCATCTGGTGAGCAGACTCCGTGACCCCGCTTTGCCCTACCAGCATTCTGAGAACCAGACTGGGAAAGGAAGAGATGAAAAAGAGGGACTCATAGTTCCAAGGAAAGCAAATGTCCAATGAGAACAGCTGACTGATCTGGGTTCTCCGGGGGTGCCTGCTTACCTTCTAGGTCTGCTTGGGTTTCTAGAACCATGCCTATGCCTGTAGGTGGGGTCATCGCTTCAGACTCCTCTCCCTAACAACATGAGAACCAGGACATTAAATCAGGATGTCATAAACAGCTATCTGATGATTATTTTTAAGTACCTGGTATGTGCCACTCACTGAACTAATTACCAGGTGCTCAAAGGGTAAGTGAAACTGAAGCTCTGATTTTCAAGAGATTAGAAAAAATCTGAGGAAAGGAAATATCAATTGGAAGAGAACTCTTTCTATAGCCCTCAGCAGTCATCTCACTGGTAAATACACATGTAGCAACTAGACAGAACTCACAGTCACCACTGTAGTCCTCTTCCACCCAGCAGCCTTCCTTCACCATGGTGCCATTGTCTGGTGTCCTCAAAGATACTCTCTATTTGACAGAATGAAACACTGCCTGGTACAGGGTCATTCTCAAGATGGTTGTTATGTCTGAGTTCCTTGGCTCAGATATTATGTCAATCCATCTCATCAGGGGTCTCCCTTTTTTTTCTATGGCCTTCAACATTACCAAGCAGGATGCCTTCTGCCAGGGATTGGTCTCTCTTGGTAATATGCGCAAAGTACATGAGATGAATTTCACCATGCATGCCACTAAGGAGCAGAGCTGTACTTCTTCCAAAACAGATTTTTTTTTGTAGGGGGGGGGGGGTTAATTTTTTTGGCAGTCCACAGCACTTTCTCTTTTAAATTTTAATATAATTTTTTCTAACACTAACAGTACTTTCAATATTCTCTGCTATCATCATAATTGAGGTGCATCGACTTTTCTTCAATCTTCTTTATTCAATATCCAATGGTCACATGCATATGAGGTGATGAGCAAAATGTGGCTTGGATCAGGCTTATCCTACTGACATCTTTGAGTTTCACCCCTTTAAGGAGGTATCGTATGTAGTGGATTTGCTTGATAAAAGACATCATTTGATTTTTTGACATTTGCTTCCATGAACATTATGTTAGTCCAGGTAGACTAGAGAAACAAATTCAGAGACACGCATATGATATGAAGGAAAGGTTTATATACAAGAGGAATGGAACATTGAGAAAACATCCCAACCCAGTCAACCTCAAGGTCATAAGTCTGGTATTAGCCCATATGTCTGATGCCAGTCTATAAGGTCTTCTTCTGACTCACAAAACATGTGCAGTTGAAGCATCCCGGTGCCTGCACGTTTCTCCCCACAGCTTCCAGGGCCCAGGACCCATCAACAGCATCCAGTGGTGGTAGAAGCAACTCAGCGCTGGCAGGGGCCTCCATGTGGCTTCTCCAGCTTCAGAGGTCTGGTTCCACCAGGGCAAGGCCATGTGACTCCTCCAGTTCCTCGGATGCTGCCATTTCAGTTGTTCACCATCTGGTCCGTTGTTCACCATCTCAGAGCCTGCCTCCCAGAGACTGAGAGTCAAGTCTCTCTTCTCCAATTGTGAAATACTGCAAGACTTCCCAGAAGTCTCAGGAGAAAGCCATGCCCACACAGAAGCCTTATCGGCTACTCATTGACTAGCTCCAGATTAACAGGCTGGACTTCACTCCTTCATCCCAATCATGAAATTGACATCATGAATACATGACTGCCACAAACATTGATGGTGGGTTCAAGCAAAATGAAATGTTTGACAACTATGATCTCTTCTCCATTTATCTCCATGGTATTGTTCATCCACTTGTGAGGATTTAAAACAAAATTAATAAATCATTATATTGGGGGCTCATACAACTCATAACAATCCAAACACCCATCTATTGTGTCAAGCACATTTGTACATTTGTTGTCATCATCTTTCTGAAAACATTTGTTTTTACTTGAGTCCTTGGTATCAGCTCCTCATTTTCTTCCTCCCTCCCCACCTTTCCTCCTTTCCTCCCTCCCTCCCTTCCCTTGATAATTTATCAGTTATTATTATTTTTTGATTTCTTGACATTGAGTTGTAATCCAGATTGAAGTCTGCGGTCCTCGATCTTCCTCCTGCGTTCAGCAAGCAAGGTGGTGTCATCTGCATAGGGCAGGTTGTAAACAAGGCTTCCTCCAATCCTGATCCCACATTAGCAGCTTTCACGAACCTCACTGTAATAATACCTTTGCCAGTTCTCTCTAATATTTGTTTGGGCTATAAATATGTTATTAAAAAATCAAAACAATGATTCTACCTGATTTGACTTTTTGACTAATTTGACTTTTTCTTAAGTCTCATTGCCCTTTTCTTTTTGTTTCTCGTTGTACACACCCACATATCTACATTTTAAAATCATTTATTGAGGAAGTTTGCAAACATGCACAACAATTGAGTCGGATAGGGAATCTCCATGGACCCGTCTGTGTGCTTCAACAATTGTCAGCATTTCCCCCTTCTCTGTCATCGCTCCTTAGCCCTTTCTGCAAAGTCAGTATTACTTTATTTTTTGCTTGAGTGGTTTCAATTTCTAATTGTCTACTGCGTAAAAAAATATGCCAGTGGTGGCATAGAGGTTACACTTTGGGTGACTTACTTCAAGGTCAGCAGTTCAAAACCACTAGTCATTCTGTGAGAGAAGAGGAGGCTTTCTACTCTCACAAAGACTGAAGGCCTTGGAGACCCACAGGGGCAGTTCTGTCCAGCAGAACTGACCCCATGGCAGTGAGTTTGGTTTGGGGCAGGCCCAGCAAAGAGGAGCTGTTGCTACTTTGTTGAATCCCCGTCACAGCAACCTGTTAAGAAAGAACTCAGCTGCTTCCCAGGGTTTCCAAGATTATCACCTTCTGGGAAGCAGCTGGTGGGTTAGAACCACTGACTTCTCAGTTACCAGTGCAGTGCTGAACCACTGTCCCATCAGTGATCCTTAAGCAAACAGAAGGTAAAAGAATGTCTTCTCTACCCCTTCTCGAGGTCACGGTTTCCTTGAAATCATAGTGATATTTTCTCACCATTTACTAATTAATCACTTTGCGGGGGTGGGGGGTAGGCAATGTTCACTTAGTAAGAGAGGGTACATGTTTTTGATCTCTTGCTGAGTGTAGAGCTCTATTTGCAGGTGGGTGGCAACCACTCACTTTTAGGAAGAGAACAGGTTTGGTATTTCTTTCATTGGCATCTCCAGGCAAAATAAGTCAATGGTGACTCTGACTTTAAGCTTCCTCCCACAGTTAATCTTTTCCACTAATCATGAAGAGCAACAGCTGCCACGGAGAGGGTTTCGGCACATAGTGCTCCAATGTGTGTCGGAGCACTGCTCCTCTCACTAGAGTTTTCAACAACTGGGCTTTTGGAAGCAGACAACCAGGGCTTTCATCTGGGGTATCTCTGGGTGGACTCCAGAAACATAGCTTCTGTTAGCAGCCAAGCATGTTTACCCCAGAACTCCATGCATTTCTATACTTGTACTTAATCCTCAACCTCTATCTGTACCTGTACCGATCCCTCATCCTGCACGTCTACCTGTACCTGTACCCATGCCTATACCTGTACTTGTACTTGACCTCCTAATCCTATACCTATGTTGCTGTTGTTAAGTGCTTCCCAGTTGCTTCTGACCCATCACCACCCTATGCACGACAAAGCGACACACTGTCCAGCCCTGTACCATCCTCACAACTGTTCCAATGATGAACCCATTGTGGCAAACACGTGTCAATCCATTTCCTGGATGACCTACCTCTCTTGCTCCTCTACTTTAACAATCATGATGTTCTTCTCCAAGGACTGGCTTCTCCTGATAACAGGTTCAATGTATGTAAGATGAAGTCTAACCATCCTTTCCTGTAAGGTACCTATACCTCTCTACCTGAACCTATATCTATATTACATCTCTGTTGCCACACATACATATACTATAGTACTAGATGTGTCCAGGCATACATACATATACATATGCATCTACACACACTGACAAACCATTTTTTATTTAAGAATCCTCAACACATCACACCTAAATATTGCAAAGACCACTTGAGCAAATGATTTTGAAACTCAGTTCACTGTTACTGGTCTGAATCGATCTTTTCATCTGATAGATAAACGTGTACGTTAAATCTGCAAAACATACCCCATTTGTTAAATGACATAAAAAAATATAGAACCCTTCCCTACCCATTATATTTGCGAAGAAAAAGTTCAAATACTCTTTTATTCTATGCAGAATTGTATAGAGACAATGAGATTGGTAGCCATTGAACGAAAAGCATTTTGGACAGCTCACATGAACTCTTTAATTAGCACCTTTCCTTCTTAGCTCAAAATGCCTGGATTTTTCTTCATTTTCACAAAACCACAGTAGTAAGATTAAGATCTTTTTTTTTTGGTCAAGGATTTTGGAATATAGGATGATAATAATAAATGAATAATTTCTCAGATATTAATGATATTAACATTTCATGTAACTCATTCATTAAGTTCCCAAGTGGATGCCTGAAGCTATTATAACTGAGTGCGCGGTCACTTAGTATGATGCATGCATATTCCAAAGCACCAGATCCATTTTAAAATTGATAGCACCATCAGGTCTACAAGGTCCTGAGAAGAATTTCATTTTCCTGCTAGTCTAAAGTGATTGTGCTATGTTCCCTGACCTTCAAAAGCTTTTTGTCATTTTTTTTCTCCCTCTGGCGTGTACCTTAGAGGTTCGTTCCAAGTCATCATTCATTTAAATATGTGCTGTATGTAAACTCAATAAAGTAAGTAGCCATTTAGTTAAAACCCTCTTGGGGGTCAGAGCTCTGGGGACCATTTCAAGGCTCTGATGTTCCTCCTTCCTCTCTGATTTCCAGGCTCATTGATCATCCTTCCCAGCCCTTTGAAATGGATCCTCTCATCACATGCTCCTTCATCCACCCCCCCCCCACCCCCGTGTTGACAGGAAGATCTGGTACCCAGCAGCTGACCCCCATTTGGATGGGAGAAAGGAGGCAAAAAACCTCTTCCTGATGTTGAAACTAGCATAGAAGAGGGGATCTGTAGGTCCCGTTGGAGAGGAGACTGTGAAGGTAAGGGGGGTTGTTGCTCCTTACTGGTCCCAACAACCCAGGAGACGCAGCTGAGACACAAATCCTTCCACCCTTCTCAGTGACAGAGCACATGATCACAGGGGCTGCTGCGTGGCCTCATCCTTTCTCTAACTATGAGTGCTCCCCCCAGTGAGTGAGTTCATCAGGGTTAAGTGTGTGGAAGAAGGTCAGGGAAAATCTCAGGTCTTGCAAATAATAGGTGATTAATACTGTGGACTACCATTCAAGGAGGGAGGAAAAGGTACAACATTTAAGCTACTTCCCTGCCCCATGATTACAACTGTAGGTCTTCGGGTCACTGGTTCCACACAAGGAGCCCTGCAATGTTACTGTTGAGGCTCTCACTTCAAGGTCAGAAGTTTGAACTCCCCATCTGCTGCCCAGGAGAAAGAGGAGGCATTCAGTTCCCTGTAAAGACCGACAAGCTCAGAAGCCCAAAGTACTGCGGTCTATGGGGTCACTGTGAGTGGAGTAGATGAATTAGCAGTGAGTTTGGAATTCCACATTAAGCAACAGGCTTTAGGACAGCAGGATTTCCGGGTCAAGGGAAGTTGATAACCACAAAGTTAAGCCAAGTGAGAAGGGTCTGTTTGACTGCCACACTCCTCCCGTTGGAGCCCCTAGGAGCAGATCACAGCATGCAGTGATACAGAGACCCGGTCACACACAGACCTGCTTTCTTCTCTCACAAAGTAGACAAAAGCTGCCTTTAATGGCTCATAACCAGGAGGTGTTTCCTTCTCTTGTCCACAAGGTTGCTACAAGTCAGAACCCATCGATGACACTCACCACAACCAATGACTTTTCACTCACCAGAGGAATTAACTGTCCTTTGCTTTACAGGGTCAGAACCTGCCCTGGTGATGCAGTGCTTAAAGTGCTCAGAAGCGGGGCTGAACCCCGGTGGCGTAAGTGGTTGAGTGCGGGACTGCGGCCTGCGGGCTTGGCAGTTCAAGTCCAGCAGCGGCTTGGCAGTTCAAGTCCAGGAGCAGTGCTGGGTAGCGCCCACAATCACCAGAGGCAGTGATGCACACTCCCCCCCCACCAAACAAAACAAAACAAAAAAATAAAGTGCTCAGAAACAAACCAGACAGTCAATTGTTCAACCCACTCTGAAGGAGGACACAGTATGCGCAGTAAAATTTGTAGCGTCAGAAACTGTCTGGGGGAAGTTCTGCTTTCCCATATGTGGTTTCTATGCATCAGAATTGACTTGATAGTACCAGGCTTGGTGTACGGGTGCCATGCATGTTGGGACTGGGCCAGTAGTGTGCCCCATGAAAGAAATTCCCAGCATCTTACTGATAAAAGTGCACAACCTTTAAAAAGGTTTTCCTCTTGTTCTTTTACACACACACACACACATGAAGCACATAGATTTTGGACTTCTACTTAAACCTTACCTCAGTATAAGAATGGTTTGTTCTAATAATGTGGCAATGTATGATACATCACTGACGTGATCGCTGAAGACAAAATGGGTGCATAAGCAAATGTGGTGAAGAAAGCTGGTGGTACCCAGCTATTAAAGAGATAGCTTCTGGGGTAGTGGTTCCAACCTGTGGGTTGTGACCCCTTTGAGGGTCAAATGACTCTTTCACAGGGGTCACCTGATTCATAATAGTAGCAAAATTACAGTTATGAAGCATCAATGAAAATAATTTTATGGTTGGGGGGATCACCACAACATGAAGGACTCTATTAAAGGATCATGGTATTAGGAAGGTTGAGAACCACTGTTCTGGGGTCCAAAGGCTTAAAGTTAAACAAGTGCTATTTAGCAGGGAAGCAACAGAGTCCACATGGAAGAAGCACACCTGTCTCTGTGTTCATGAGATGTTGATGGAAATAGGTATCAGCAGTTAAAAGACAAGCAACCAAATTGATGTGAAGGAGCATAGGCAAAGTGGAGACCCCAAACTACCTGTATGATAATTGGAAAGTTCCTCACAGAAGAGCCACATATTAGGGATGATATAGCCAGGGTGTAGTACAACACCGCTAAAACACATACCTATCCTAGCTCTTTAATATTCCCCCCCCCTACTACTCTGGTCTTAATTTTACATAATCCTGTTAGACCTGTCTATGTTCATTTGTATAAGATCATTTGTTAAGATCATTTGATGCATGAACTCCAAGATAGGTTAACCCTTCAGAAATAGTAATGGGAGTAATGATTCCCTGAGGGTACAGAAAGAGAGGTGGGAGGAAGAGGGGAAACGGGGGGAAGGTAAAACTGATAGCAGTGATGACTATATAACCCCAATCAAGGGGAATGAATAACAGAATGGTAGTGAACAGATATATTGGATGGTGTAAGATATGGCAAAAATAAGGAATAACAATAATATTAATAATATTTAATAAAATAACAAGGGGTCCTGGGGTATAGCATAGGGGAGGGAGGGGATAACGGAGTTGATATCAAAGAGTGCAAGAAGAAAGAAGTCATTGTGAAAGTGATGGTGGCAGCAATGTCACACTCATGCTTGATCTAACTGAACTATGGATTGTTATAATATCTGTAAGAGTTCCCAATAAAATGGGGGGGATTATTAACATATAATTCACACAACATACAATTGAATGGCTTTAAATATATTAAAAAGAATTGTGCGATCATTATCACAATCAGTTTTAGAAGATCTTCTTCATCCTTGAACTTGTGATTATTGCTGTTACTGTTGAGTGCCATCTAGTCAGTGCGGACTCAGTAAACGTTATGAACAATAGAGCAAAACACTGCCCTACCCTCACGATTGTTTCAATACTTGAGCCCATTCTTTACAATAATATATCAACAATAATAGTGTTCTATATTTTGAGCATTTTGTTGGGTCAGCTTTCTTCAGAATGGGCACACACAGGGATCTCTTCCAGTTAGTTGGCCAAGTAGCTGACTTCCAACTTTCCTGGTATCGATAAGGGGATGCTCCCCATGCCTCATCATCCTGTTGAAACATTAATTCCTGCAGCCGTGCTTTTGGCTAGGTATCCTGGTGACATAGTAGATACTCCGTGTTCTGTGAGCCATATGGTCAGCAATTTGAAACCCCCGGCAGCTTGGTGGGAGAAAGTCTAGGAACAACAACAGTCTCAAAAGCCCAAGGGAGGTCACTGTGTGTCAGCATTGACTCAATGGCAGAAAGCTTTTTTCTGGGAGGGGAGGGGGAAAGGCGTGGGTCTATTTTTTGCTAATAGTTTCAGTGCAGTTTGAACTTCTTCCTTCAGTACCACTGGTTCTTTTTCATATGCTGCCCCCTCAAATGGCGGTCAATCAACCAGTTCTTTTTGACACAAGAACTATGTGTTCTTTCTGTCTTCTTTGGATGTTTCGTGTATCATTCAATATTTGCCTATAGAATCATTAAATAATGCAACTCAAGCTTGACTATATCCCGAGTTCTTTTAAAAATATCTAGATCTTCTAACAATTTATTATAATATTTTAATTTGTCTATTCAAGTTGCCCTTTGAAAATTTTTGTTCTGCTTATCAATTTCTTCATTTCTTCTATGTGTCTTCCCTTTTTCTACAGTGAAGAGCAAATTTCAGAATCTCTCCTGACATCTACTTTGATGTTTTCTTTCACTCATGTCTTTTAAATTGGTTTTCTTCCTGAATGATATTTTTGAAATCACACTACAGCTCAACCGGTCTTCTGTCATGAGTGTCCAATTAACCAAATTTGTTCTTGAGATGATCTCAAAATTCACATGGGATATCTCAAGTTTGCAGTTTGTTTCTTGTGGGCTTGTCTTAATTTTCTTCAGCTTTATCCTAAACAATCAGGAGTCTGTTCCATAGTCAGCCTTCTGGCCTCATTTTAGCTGCTGATATTGAGCTTTTCCATGATCTCTTCCCATGAATACAGTTAGTTTGATTTCTGTATATTCCATTTGGCAAAATCGATGCATATAGGTACCTTGTGTGCTGCTGAAAAATGTATTTATTATGAACAAGTCATTGATCTTGCAAAGTTCTCTTGTGTGATCTTGGTCTATTACCAAGACCATACTTTCCAATTTTTTGTTCTTCTTTCTTTGCAAGGTTTGTATTCCAATCATTAATAATTATGAATGCATCTCAATAGATCAAGGTTGATGTTTGATAAATTTCTGACTGGTCTACGGCCATACCATCCTGAACGCACCCGATCTCAGTTGATAAAATTCAAACTGAAGAAGTTGGTAGAATTCTTCAGTTTTTTCCTCAGTAGAGAAGTGGATGGTGCTTATATTTGAATAATATATTTGTATTGACTAGATCTCCTTGGAATCAGGTAGACACAAGCCTTTCATAGATAGCACTGCACTTCAAGATAGACCAAGAACTCACTACCATCAATACATTTCCAACTCACAGATCTTAAAATGTCCTTTTGTGATGAATGCAAAGCTATTCTTCTAGATTGTGTAATTCTTAGCATATTAAACCATAAGATTTTCTGATTCAAAATGGCCAATACCAGTTTTATTTCACCTCACCAACACCTAGGATAGTGATCCATATGCACTCTATTTAATGTTTGATGACTTTAAAATTTCACAGATTCATGCTTAATCCATTCCAAGCACCGGTTATTAGTAATTTTTTCAGCTGTTTCTTCTCATTTTGAGTCATGCTTCATTAGTTAATTAAAGTCCTGATAGCATTACCTCTACAGCTTTTACTCCAGGCGCATTATTATGGTTAACTCTACTTTGGGGAGGCAGCTCTTTCTCAGTCATATTTCAACTGCTTTCTGGCTTGAGGGACTCATTCTGACAATGTTCTACATTTATTCATTAGCCCTTCAGTACCTAGCACTGTTTGGATGCTATTAGTCTGGGCAATCTAGAGAAACAAATTCATAAATGTGAATATGGATATAAGGGAAAAGTTTATATATAAGAGGAATGGAACATTGAGAAAGCATTCCAACCCAGTCCAGTTCAAGATTATAAGTCCAATATTAGCCCATATGTCCTATACCAATCTATAAAGTCTCCTTCTGACTCACAACAGACTTGCAATGACACAAGGACAATCACCGGCCAATGGATGCAGAATCTTTTGTATCCAGTGATGGTAGAAGCATCCCGGCACTGGCAGGGATCTCTCCATGGCTCCTCATTTCCAAGGCTCAGGGTCCATCACCAGCATCCATTGGCAGTAAAAGCATCTCAGCACTGAAAGGGGTTTCCACATGGCTTTTCTGGCCCCAGAGGTTTGGGTCCATCTGGGATAAGCCCATGTGGCTTCTCCTTTGGCTCCTCCAGTCTCCAGGAATCAGCATCGATCAGCATGCTGTCATCTCATCTTGTAAGTAGTTGGTCTCCAAAAACTGAGTCTTTGGTCTCTCATCTCCACTGGGGAAATATCGTGAGATTTCCCAGAATTCTTAGAGAAAGTCATGCCACACAGAGGTCTCATTGGTCATCTCCAGTATAACAGGCTAGACTACACCTCTGCATTCTTAGTCAAATTGGCACCAGAGTACATGACTGCCACAGATGCTATTCATACTGTTGTCAGTAGCTAATTCCTTTAAAGTGGACAGGCTATATTCCTTCTTCATAGTCTGGGAGCTCTGCTGAACCCTGTTCAACTATTGAAGTACCAGGGACACAGCTCCTAGTTGCACAGCAGCACATAAGCCACCGTAGTATGACAAAATGATAGACAAGGAATGGACATTATTATTAAGTCTTCAGTTCTCTATAACCTCCCTTGACATAGCCCTAAAAAACCATTAATACAGTTATTGTCTCTATAGAATTACCTATCCAGGATTTCATATAAAAATCCAGACCAAACAAATAACCCAAACCTATCAAATCCTGACAACACAGGAAAATCTCAATCCAAAAGAAAACAGAAAATAATAAAAATGACAACAAATTTAAGATGGGTCACATGGGAAAGCAAATGAGAAAGTATTAGCTTTTAATCTAACTATAGCTGCATTAATCCACTTTCTAATGGACTCTGTCTGGGGCTGAGGCTGATTCACATGCCATGGCAATAGTCACAGGGTATTCATTGGAGGCTTACTCCCAGTAGAGATTCTGAAAATGGATTTTGAGCTTTCACTGTCTTCTATAGTCTCCTGCACATGGAGGGCTGAGAATTTAAGCTCTTAAACAATTTCCTCCTCTTGTCTTGAATTTTATTATTTGCCATTCTTGAATCACGCATGCGGGTGTGCTTCTTCAGGATGGACTTAGTTACACCTCACTTCAAGGGTTGCTTGTCTGTGTTTTGTTTCAAAAAAATTATTTTGCACCTTCTTTGTAAGGCAAGCATTTTAGACTCAAAAGGCTATTCTTTGATAGCCAGGCACTATCTGTTTCCTTCACCACACTTTGCCATATAGGCGCTCTGCACTGAATTTTCCACAAGAGCAGTCCATACATACGTGTGTAGAAAGAGATATCTGTCTATGGTTGTGCACATTAGAAAGACTTAATAGCAGGCATTTATTAACCTGTTTTACAGCAGAGACCGGAGATGTGAGAGAAGGGTTAAGTGGCTAAGACACTGTGGTGGAGTTTTCAAAAAGAAAAGAGGCCAAAATAAGATTTAAAGATGTATGGAGTCAAAGAAAGTACTAACTCCCTGTTTCCTTCTCAGCTGATAGGAAAGGCTGATGGGGAAAAAATGCATTTCAAATCAACCCTACAAGAATAATTGGTGTCCTGGGCTGCAGCGTGAACTGCTCTCTGTGAGGGGCCAGCTGACAGGGCTCGGTGCCCTGTGACTCCACCACAGTATTTCGTTACTCAGTGACTGAGGTTTCTGATGAGGATGGATTCTTGCTTACATGTGCATTTTAGGAGGTTGGGGCCTGTCAAACTATATGTTACACATAAAGAAAGAAAGAAAGAGAGAGAGAAAGAAAGAAAGAAGTAATTCACTGAATGTATGAATCTACTCCATGTAGCGGCCATGCCATAGAATGGCGGTGGCTATGACTAGTATGGGGCAGTAAAGGAACACTTACACCTAATAGTGCTCAGTGGAAAATAGGCAGGCCTATATACCGGCATACTTCGTTTTATTGTCGATCACAAAGAAGTGTTTTCTGCTTGTACAAATTAAAGGTTTACGGCAATGCAGCATTCAACAAGTCTATTGGCGCCAATTTTTCCAAGGGCACAGGTTCATCCCGTGTCTGTGTGTCACATTTTGGCTTTTCCCAGAACATTTCAAAATTTTCACAATACTACTGCTGCATACGTCATAGCCTGCTCACTACCATCAAATCGATTCGGACCCATAACATGTAGGACAAAGGAGAACTGCCCCTGCTTTCAGGAATAGGAAGCCCCATCTTTCTCCTGGGAAGTGGCTGGTTGACATAATCCAATACATCACTACAGGTCAGTGTGAAGACCACCTTTCGACGCGCTCATACCCACGGCTATGTGGTTGATTCTGACTCACACAGACCCTATACGACGAAAAAGAACTGCCCCTATGGATTTCCAACACTGTACATCTTTATTGGCACAGAAAACCTCAGCCTTTCCCCCAGGAGCGGCAGGAGGGCGCAAATGGCTAACTTTGTACGTTGAAGCTCATGTTTGGTAGCCAAAGCCAAAAATATTTATGTGACTCACTTTATTGCAAGGACCCACTTAAAAAAATCATTGTACTGGGGGCTTGTACATCACTTATCACATTACATACATACATGAATATACTGTGCCAAGCAGTTTTGCATGCCTGCTGCCATCATCATTCTCCAAATATCTGCTTTTCAACTTGAGTCCTTGATATAAGCCTCTCATCCTTTCCTCTCCCTCCCCACTGCCCGCTCCCCCACCGACCCTCAATACTTTATAAATTATTATTATTTTGTCATACCTTACACTGTCTGACATCTCCGCTTGCCCACTCCAGACAGGTTATGTGTAGATCCTCATCATTGGCTCCTCCTCTCTACCCCACCTTCCTTCCCCCATCTAGTATCTCAACTCTCACTACTGGTGCTGAGGGATTCATCTGTCCTGGGCAGTTCTCATCTGTTCCAGTGTACCACTTCCAGTCCAGCTGGATTTGTAAGGTAGAACTGGGATCATGATAGTTAGGGAGAGGAAGTCTTTAAAAACTAGAGGAAAATTGTATAATTCATCGCTACTTCACTGCACCCTGACTGACTTGTCTCTTCCCCATGACACCAATGGGCCTTGGGTCCCCCACCCTGAAGAACCCACATTATTGCAGTGGTCTGGAATCAATTTTGCAATACGTCTGAGGTATTCCCATATAGGATTTAATCTGGACCCAACAAAAACTATTCAAACGTGTAAAACAAAATGACACTAAAGAAAAAAAAATCAGTGAAAATATATGAATAGAGATATGATTGTAGGTAATTCATTTTCTCCCTCCTTTTGAATTTCCTTCAGTGTAGTTCTATAGCTTATATTACCTAAAAATGTACATATTTTTCATACTCTGACTTTATTTCTAAATGTGATTGTGTTATCTAAGAATTGTTTTATTTTTCCTTGAGGTACTTATTCATTGCATGTTTTATAATGAAGACAAATTGGCACAAATATAGAGATGGATGCTTTTTAAAAAACGTGAATTTCTAGGAAATCTGTTCTGCTGACAGTGAGATAGCAAAAAGACAATATATTCTGATTCATTATGATTCATAGCAGATGGTTTTGTTATAAACAAACTATCAATTTTGAATTAACTTCCAATAACACTTTTACTCCATCTTCAAAGGAGACGTCGTAGAAATTGGCCCTGTGTTCTGCACAAGATGTTTTTCACTTTTGTTTTTAATTTTGCCCTTTCAAACGAAAGTTGATAATCAAATTTCACCAACCCTAGAAGAAATCCCAAATAAATATTTTCTTACACCTATATGCTGGGTTAAGTTTCCCAGGGGGCTTTGGGCTGTGATCAGAAACATCAGCTGTTCTAAACCACCAGACTGTCCGAGGGAGAAAGAAGTGGCTTTTTATTCCCATAAATAGTTACAGCCGTGGAAACTCCCGGGACAGTTCTTCCCTGTCCTATAGGGTTGCTGTAAGTCTGCATAGCCTCAATGGCAGTGCATTGAGTTATACTCTGGGTGAAGCACTGGTGTTAAGAGAAGATCAGTGGTTAGAACCATCAGCTGCTACATGTGAGAAACAAGGGCCAGCTTATTTATGTAAAGACTGACAGCTCAGAAACTCTAAGACGTCATTCCACTCTGTCCTCCAGAATTCTGTCAGCCAGTATGAACTTGATGCAATGGGTTTGGTTTTGCAAACCCTAGGTGTTTAAATGATTAAGATGCTTTGCTGCTAATCTAAAGGTTGAAGGAGTGAGTCCATCCAGAGTCACTTCAGAAGCAAAGCTTCATGATCTATCAGGCAAAACCAGCCATCACAAACCCACCGAAACTCAGTTTCAATTCTAACACACGTGGCGTCACTCTGAGTCGATAGCAATTGGATCCTCAATTGTAGACATAACAAAACAAACTTGCCAGTAGATAACAAGCGTGGTTTTGTGTGTGTTGACTGTAATGAAAGTTACATGTAAGATCAGAACTAAACTTTAGTCTGCTAGAGTGTCTACAGAGTCTCTCAAAGCACAGGCTACCTCCCCCTCTGTGGTCACACCCACTCTCCATGGTCACAATCACTCACTGATCACACTGTCTCTCTCTAGTCACACTCACTTTCAGTAATTACACTTCCTGTTGACAGGCACACTCGTTCTCTCTGGTCACACTCTCTGTGGTCACACTCTCCAGGGTCACACTCACCTTCTACAGTCAGACTCTCTATGGTCATTCACTCTACAGGCACACTCACACTCTGTGGTCACACTCTGTAGTCTCACACACTCTCCAGAGTCACATTCACTTTCCGCAGTCACACACACCATCTGGGGTCACAGTTCCCCAGTAACACTCACTCTCCATGTTCACACTCACCCTCTATCAACATACTCATCTTTTGTGGTCACACTCACTCTCTACAGTCACACTTGCCTTCTCCAACCATATTCACTCTCTTTTGGTCACACTCCTTTTCCTAGTCACACTCACCTTTATGGTCAGATTCTCTATGGTCACTCACTTTCCAGGCACCCTCATACTCACTCTGTGGCCATACTCACGTCTCCAGGAACACTCACTCTCCCTGTTCACACTCCCTGTTCTACCCTCATACCCATCCTCTGTGGTCACACTCACTCTACACAGTCACACTCACTTTCTACACTCAAACCTACTCTCTTTGGTCACACTCACTCCCCATGGTCATATTCCCTCTGTACAGTCACACTCACTCTTCATGATCACACTGACTGCAGCCACACTTCTTCTCTGAAGTCACACTCTCTAAGTCACACTCACTCTCCATAGTCACACTCACTCTCCATAGTCACACTCACTCTTTATGGTCACATTCACTCTGTGCAGTCACATTCACACCTCTCAATAGGTTAATGAAGAGAAACAATATGACCAGCTTGCATTTCCCTAGCCCTACCAACAGATTCAATGACTGTTTTTTTCTCAGTCCACAGATGTACCCTTTGGTCTTCCACATGACCAACATAAAAGGTGCTCTGTCAAACAATTAAGAGTCCTGCTGGCATAATGGTGGCACACTGGGCTGTGATCCGAAAGGCCAGCAGTTTGAAACCACTGGCAGCTCTGTGGCAGAAAGACAGGGCATGGAGTGAGTCAAACAATTAAATGGTCAAATTATGTTATTAGTCTGGGAGGGAGCAATGATGCAGGTCATCCTAGAATTAAGTTCATAGCTTCAGCGGATGGCCAGGCCTTTCTTTCCTGCTGTGTCCTTCTCAGTGGTCAAGAGTGTGATCCTGAGGCATTTTGGTCTTCCTTGGCATGATATGGTATCTCCATTCATAGCACCCTCCCACACATTGCCTTTCATTCCATTCTGACTCAGAGCAGGCCCACACGACTTCCAAAGCTGTACACCTTGACAGAGACACACTGCCTGGCTTTCAGGTTCAACACCAAGCAGAGACATTTATTATCGTTAGGGGGAAAATGCAAGGAAGGGATTCAGAGATGGATATTTAGAATGGAGACAAGTGGTTTCCTCATTCCAGGAGGGAAAATCTGAGCAGAATCAGACACATCCAAATGCCATTCCCCACTGTCTTGGGCTTCTACCTCAACGGCAATATGGATCTCACCGTGGGGCGGTCTCCTTTGCTCCCGTTACACAGGGCAGGCCTGGTGTGGGATTACGGGCAGAGCTCTGGCTGAAAGCTCTGTAAGGCCACATCCTCTCTGAGTTCACTTCAGAGGCCACATTTCAGCGAGGGTTCTGAATAGTTCCTTCTTAATATTATTACATTCTAATGATACTTATCAAAAGACATGAGTAGTCTTAGTGGCCAGCCTTCTGTTGTCACAAGCAAAGCAGATGGCATTTACATGTGTAAACATCCACTCCTGGAATATCACCATGCACCCTCCCCTCCTCCCCTCTATCTTTAAACAGCAGGCCCTAGCAAGCATCCCAGAGCAATCTCTTGTTCATCCATGTTCAGCCGATCTCGATCTCCTCGTTCTGATGCCAAAATAAGAAAGCACCGTTCACCCTCACCTACAGGGTCCCTGACCACCGTTTTCAAGAGGAAAACATACAAACGAACCCAACAGCCATTGAAGAGTTCATGCTGTTAAGTGTAAATTTGCACCTGCCATTCTCCTCCCCACGACAGTGTAACTGGGATTTTGGAAGAGCTGCCGATTCAATGTCTTCTAGGCGCTCAGTGCAGACATCGGCTGGCGCTGCTCTTCCCTCTCCCCCGACGACAGGAGGCACTGAGTATGTATCTGAGCCTCGCCTCCACGCGCTGCTACCCACATCGCTGACTGGAGCTCTTTTTCCTTAGAGTTCATGATATGTAATTGATTAAACACTCTACCCTCCCTGGTCACTTTACAAGAGGCATTTTTATGCGTCTAAACTCCGTGCCCTGTGTATAAATTGCTCGGTAGTTTAAGATCACTTTTTCTTGCCCCATTAAAATGTTAGAAAACAAACAAATCTAACTAAATGGTTTTCCCTAAGCTATTTATACTAAGTTAATAATCTATTAATAATACGTAATGGGAGTTAACACTGAAATGGAAAACACACATTATTCTGACAAATTACCCTCCGGGTGTGATAAGGCTTAACTAATTATTTATGTACAGTGAAGAGCATTCTGGTAAACAAGCATACCAAGCCTTGCTAAACCACACTAGAATTTGGTTCTGACTTGTCTCATGCCCTCCAGAAAAGGCCAGTAAAGTGAAATAGAGGCTTATAAACAATTCCACCCATTGTGGGCTTGTCTGCGGTTTGCAGAAAGGGATTATACTTAATTAAACAACCAGTAAGAGAAAGCAAACTCCAAAGACCACTCCTCCACCCCAAAGGATACTTGAAGATGTCATTCAACCTGTCTGTTGCCTTTCTTTAATTTCAGAATACTGGGGGTTCAGTGCTAGAATTCAAGCCTTTTTTGTGAGCGACCTGGATTCAATTCTCTGCCCATGAACCTCATGGGAATAGCATCCCTTCAACTCCAAACTTCCCAGTCTGTTAACAGAGGTTTGTAAGTTGCTATGTGATGTGGAATATGTAGCAGCAGAAGTTCCAGACTAAGACTAGGAAGAAAGGCCTGCCCCTCTTCTGCCCAAACCAGTCTATTACTGTGATGGTTAGTTTCATGTCAACTTAGACCCGTGTGAAGGTAGGATTGTCTGTCTGGCCTCTGGTCCCAGAAGCTGAGGCACCCTGCCATGTTCTTGGCAACACTGGATCCACAGGACTCTGTACCTGTGGGCCTGTGACCTTCCTGCTTCCAGCTTTGCCTTCCTGCTCCATTGGCGTGAATCTGGAGTGATCCCACTGGCATCTGACTTAAGGATTTGAGTTGGACTGAGCGGAGCTGTTTCTGGGATGTGCATTTTTTTCTCTAGAGGAATGATTTATTATACATATAGGAAAACACTTGGTTTTGTTTCTGTAGCGAACCCAGCCTAACAGAGTCACTGAGTGTGGAGCTGCCCTAGGGCCAGCCAGCATTTCTTTGCCTGGTGCCTGGGCCACGCAGAGTTGGGATACACCTGATGACAGGCAGCAACAACTGTGAGAATAAGGCCAGTTTGTCTGCGATTCTCCAACTCTTTAAAGAAGATGAAGGCATTGATTTCAGTTTCATAGGTTAATCCCACCTAAATCCCTCATTTTGCTCACAAGAAAACTAGACCCCACGGAGGCCGGTGACTTTGTGTCATCACCTTGACCAAGGACTGCTTCCCCTTGAGTCAGGAGGGCAGTTTTAAAAGGGGATAAGGAGCCACATTTTAACTATGCCGAGTACTAGGGACTGCCAAAAGTGCGACCCAGACGTGCTGTCAGAAAGCTACCGAGAGGTCAGGAGGGTGAGACTTTATCTCACCTACTTTGGACATGTGACAGGAACGATCAGTGCCTGGAAAAGGATATCTTGCTTGGCAAAGTGGAGGGGCATCAAAATAAAACAGAGGCAGGACCTCAAGAAGAGGGAGCGACACAGGGGCTGCGACAAGGGGGTCACAGGGGAGCACAATTGTGAGGATGGAGCTGGACT
Source organism: Nesogale talazaci (assembly GCA_004026705.1). NCBI lineage: Eukaryota > Metazoa > Chordata > Mammalia > Afrosoricida > Tenrecidae > Nesogale > Nesogale talazaci. Next base: position 4,914 of record PVJH01006337.1, on the reverse strand, counting down.
GGAAGGAAGGTCTTGTTGGCCACAGTCGGAACTGAGGCGCAGGCACCCCGCCACACGGTGACAACACACAACAACAAAGACCCAGCCACATTTTAGATCACCGTTAACAGCTTTAATCAGTGGCTCTCAACCTTTCTCATGACACAAGCCTTTCATACAGTTCCTCACGTTGAGGTGACCCCCCCCCCACCATGACATTATTTCCCTTGCTTATTTCATAACTGTAATTTTGCTACTATTATACATCAGGTGAACCCTGTGAAAGGATCGTTCAATCCCCTCGAAAGGGTCACGACCCACACGTTGAGAACCACTGGCTTAAATGTATATAGCTATATACATTTGAAAATATATACACACATATAGCATACACTTTAGGGTTTCAAATACTCTATCCATAAGCCCTGGTGGCATTACGGAGTAAACAATTGACTGTGAATGACAAGGCCAGTGGTTGGAACTCAGTAGTCACACTACTAGAGGAACATGAGGTTGTCTGCTCTGATAAAGATTTACAAGCCTCAGCAACCCTATCTGGAGTCAGAATCAATTCCATGGCAGTGGGCTAGTTTGCTTTGATTTAGTTTGGGTATCCAATGCACCAGCCTTCTTCAATTTGGGTTTGTGAAGGTACAAATTCTGCATGTATAATCTATATTGATATTAGGCTAGGCGTGGGCTAAGTGTGTCTGTTTATCCAACATTAGTGATTATGGACACTCTTCCTCATAAAGCTTCATCTTCAGTTAAAAAACATGGGAAATCATTTTAGGCTCTCTCTCCATGTCTCCTAAAAGGAAATGTAACACATTGAATCATAGAGACTTTCACCACCCCTTCTGTCAAGCAATTATTTTGATAACAATGCATCTCACAGCATCTAGCCTGCTGTCTTGCATTCAGTGGGTGCTCAATAGCTACTGGGGAGTTCAGAGTCCCTCGTGTGTATCCCAAACACAGATTGTTCTGTGACCTCACAATAGTTTTCTCCTTAAGATGATTCCCCAAAGGGCTTTGTTTTTGATCAATCTTAGCTTTTTTTTTTTTGCCACTCAGGAAAGTCTGACCTAAAGGTTGGCAAGGACTTCTCATGAGTGTGTGACTTGAAAAAGCAGTGCAGGTCCCCCGTCTGAGCTTCTATGACTTACTTCTAAAGAGAGACCACTCTGGGTGATTGGGGATGTCCACAAGGGTGGTGGTGCTGTTGGTGGTGGTGGTGGTAAGGCGTCGCCATGGAGCCACTTCTTAAATGGAAAGCAGTTACACAGGGATTCGTTTGAAAGGCATTCTTTGGATGATGCATTTGGTATGTTCTGCCTATGTATGGAGTGCTGCTGGCATAGTGGGTCGGTGTTGGGCTGATGATTGCACGGTTAGAAACCCCCAGCTACTCTGAGGGAGAAAGATGAGTTACAGTCTCCTCAACTTATACAGGGTAATCTGTCCTCTCTTGTGTGGTATCTATGACTTGACTTTGACTGCCAGGCAGGGAGGTTTTTTAAAATCTATTTTTTAATACAGATTTTATTGGGGGCTCTTACAACATTCAATACATCATCCGTATTAAACATATTTGTACACACGTTGCCACATTCATCTACATTATCTACTTGAACCCCTCTAGTATAAGCTCCTCTGCCCCTCTTTCCTCTAGTTCTTTATTTTTTTAATTCCAACTCCTCATATTCCCCCTCCCCCTCCTTCTCCCCCATGAACTTCCAATAACTTACAAATTGTTATTACCTCTTCATATCTTATACTGTCTAATGTGCCACTTCACTCACCACCACCCGCCCCCCCCTCATTGTCCACACCCCAGAGAGGAGGTCACATATAGATCCGAGAAATTTGTTCCCCCTTTCTACTCCATCCTCCTTCCACCTTCCCAGTGTCACCACTCCCCACTAGTCTCAAGGGATTATGTATCTTAAATTTCCACATTTTCGACTCCAATGTGCATCCCCTGGTCTAGCCAAATCTGTCTGGCAGAATTGGGATAATGATAGTCGGTGGAAGGAAGCATTTGGAAACATTTCATTGCTACTACACTGCACCTAGACTGGCTCATCTCCTCACTACAACCCCTCTGTAAGAGGAGGTCTCTTCACTTGTTGATGTGCTTTGGGTCCCCAATATGAACTCCCCCTCATTTATAGTGATATATTTTTTAGGTCTTTGATGATTGATTCTGGATCCCTTTGACATCTCATGGTCATACAGGCTGTTGTGCTTCTTCCATGTGGGCTTGCTTCTTAGCTAGATGGCCACTTATTCACTTATTCACCTAAAAATCTATTTTTATGAGTCTGTTTCATGAGTTTTAAAAGTAAAAGCAATGCACTTAGTTCATGCCTACGTATACTCCCTCTCTACCTTCCTAGAGGGGAGAGCAAAACCCTTGGCTGCATTGCTGTCATTGTTAAGTGCCATGAATCAGTTCTAACCCATAGAAAACCCGTGAACAACAGACTAAGCACTACCTGGTCCAGCAGCCCCCTCACAATTGTTCCTATGCTTATGCACATGGTCATGGACACAGGGTCATTCCATCTCCCGGGGCGCCTTCTTCTTTTCCAATGCCCCTTGACTGGACTAACATGATATCATTCTCCAGGACAGGTTTCTCCTGACAATGTGCCCAAAGTATATAAGAAGTCTGGCCATCCTTTCTTCTAAGAAACACTCTGGTTGTACTTCTTCCAACACAAAAATGGCTTGTCCTTTTAGTAATCCATGGTACTTCTAAATATTCTTTTCCAAATCCCAAGTTCAGTTGCATATAGGTTCTTCTATGGTCTCCTTTATTCAATGTCCAGCTTCCACATGCATTTGTGGCCATTGAAAATACCGTGGCTTTGATCAGGCACAATGTGGTCCTCAAAAAGTAATATCATAGCTTTTCAGGACCTCAAGGAGGTCATGTGCAGCATTAGGACCCCATCAAAGCCAGACACGTGATCCTGGTCTTCCCCATGAGGTACACAGGGTGAGGAAATGGTGCCCTTTATTCTCCTAAATTCATACTTCCAAGTGCCACGTCGATATTTTACTTAGAGGCTGGTGAATTTCATTCAGTTGGGCTCAAATCAGAAACCTGGAAATTTGGTTACAGTACATGGGTTTCTTTCCCTTGGACTTGGGGTCCCTAGGAGTGTTCATGTGTATCACTCTCTCCATTGATTCAAGAAAGAAACCACGGAGGCATATTGGCTAATCACAAGGTCAGCGATTCTAAATCACCAGTCTCTCCAAAGGAGGATGAGACTTCCTACTGCCATGAAGAGCTGCTGTCTCAGGAACTCAGAGAGCCAGGTCTGCCCTGTCTTAGAGGATGGCTATGGGTTGGAATCCACTTGATGGCAGCATGGGTTGCTTTTTGTTTTGTTTCACCATTGAATCAATTCTGACTCACAGTGACCCTGTAAATGGGGTAGAACTGCCCCTGTGGGTTTCCACACCGCATCTGGTGGTAGTTATATATTCTGGTGCCAATTTGGGACTTGAGAGGATTAAGAGTGCAGGGGTGGAATCTTGTCTGTCAATCAGGTCAAAGCCAATGAGGCCTCTGTGTGGGTATGGCATGCTCCTGAGAATTCTGGAAACTCCTCTACTTCCTCCTTAGAGGCGGAAGACACATTCATTCTCTCTCTCTTTCTCTCTCTCTTTCCTCACTCCCTTGGGGATTCTCTATGACAAGGCTGACTCCCTGTGAAACGTCCCTGAGAAGAAGCCACATGGACCTACCCTGATGCAGCACTGTGTGCTGGAGAAGCCACGTGGACAGTGCTGAGATACTTGCAGTACTGGATCTGCAAGACTTCCCACCCACTGGTGTGTGATCCTTCTACATTCAGCATCATTGCAAGCATTTTGTGGGTCTGAAGAGGACTTTATAGATTGGTATCAGACATATGGGTTAACATTGGACTTGTGGACTTGATCTGGACTGGGCTGGGATGTTGTCTCAATCTTCAATTGCTCTGGTATATAAAGTTCTTTCTTATATACATATACGTGTCTACGGATTTGTTTCTCTACTCTACCCACACTAACCCAATGAGCATGATGGGAGCCGGAAACCTCATCTTTCTCCTGAGAAGAGGCTGGTGGTTTCAAACGACTGACCTTGTAACTAATGGTCCAAGGCGCTACCCACCACATCACCTCCTAATCACTCCCTAAGGATCCCAGGGGAGGAGCCCCAGTGGCACAGCACTCTAAATCCTCAGCTGGTAACTGGGAGTTCTATGGTTAGTTGTTCAAAGCCTAGCTGGTTCTGGAGAGAAAGAGGTGATAGTCTGCTTCCATAAAGATTTATAGCGTTGGAAGCCCATGGGGGCAGTTTTACTCAGTGCTAAAGAGAGGAAGATCAGGCTTTCTATTCCCACAAAGAATGACAACTTCTGAAATCCACTGGGGACAATTCTATCCAACCTGGGAGGGGTCAATTATGGGTTAGAATCAAGTCAGTGGCACTTTTGATTTTATTGGGTCACTGGGAGTCAGAATCAACTTGTAGGCCAGAAGTATGTTAGCTTCTGTATGTTAGCCCTAACTTATTGGTTCTCCTCATCCTGCTCTTCTTGTCAGGAATGCTTTCATTCATAATATGTAGTGTTTGGGAATGCTGAGGTAGACTATGATCTGAACCTGTTCTCTGACATTGATAAGAGCTAATAGGCAGCATGGTTTTTAGTCTTTGTATTTCAGACTTCCGGTCTTATCAAAGAGGTAGTTAAAACAATGATTCCTCTTAAAACATTTTAACAAACAGAAGCAGGGTGGGGAGGGAAACAAGACAGAAGGTTTCCAAGCTCCCCTCTCAGCCCACAGGCTCAGGAATATGAATGAGGAGCACTGATAAAAATGTTGAATCTTTAATATTTCACACCAAACGAAGTGCCTCCAGGTACC
>PVJH01006336.1:89068-103013 GCA_004026705.1 Nesogale talazaci | reverse complement strand
TTCTCCTGAGGATTCTGGGAATTCCTGAATTTTCCTGCTTGGAGGCAGGTCTCTCTTCTCCTCTCCTCTCCTCTCCTCTCCTCTTCTCTCTCTCTCTCTCTCTCTCTCTCTCTCTCTCTCTCTCTCATCTCTATCTTCATTTCTATCTCCCCAACCATGACCACCCCTCTCTCTTTACTTCCTTGGAGACTCTACTGGCAAGGCTCACTTCCTATGAGACTACCCTGTGGAGAAGCAACATGGACCCTACCCTGATGCAGCCCTGGGGACTTGAGGAGCCACGTGGAAATGCCTGCCAGAGCTGAGATGCTTCTACCACCACTGACTTTGCACCCACTGGCCTGTGATCTTCCTGAACTCAGCATCACTGCATGTGTTTCATGAGTCTGAAGAGGAACTCATAGATTGGTATCAGACATATGGGCTAACATAAAACTTACGGACTTGATCTGGACTGGACTGGGATGTTTTCTCAATATTCAACTGCTCTTATATATAGACCTCTTTCTTATACATGTATGTGTCTTCATAAATTTGTTTTTCTAGCCTACCCAGACTAATACAAACAGGCTGATGTACTTCTTTCATGTGGGCTTTGTTGCTTCCCTGCTAGATGGTGCTTGTTTAAATTAAAGCCTTTAAGACTTCAGATGTTATATCTCTCATTAGCTAGGCACCATCAGCTGTCTTCCCTGCTTTTCTTATGCATCCATTTTGTCTTGAGTGACTGTGTCAGGAAGGTGAGTATCATACATTGCCACATTATTAGAATAAGCCATTTTTGTACTGAAGTAAGATTTAAGTAGAGACCCAAAGCCCTTCTGCTTCCTTATTGTGTGTGCATGTGTGTATGTGTACACAAATATACCTTTCATTAGAAAATTGGTAAACCTCTTTAGGAAAAAAAATACCCTGCCTGGACCAATAAAATATCTCTATTTATACTTACACCATTCAGACCTTCTAATTACAGTGTATGAGTACACTGGTGAGCAGTCTTTTTCAGGGGATATCTCTCTAAGTCATGATTGGCTTTAATTTCACGCAACTCACAGTACAACCAAGGACTACAGTGAAGAAAGCTCTCTCATACCCAGTTGTTGGAAGGACTATATTTTATACCTAGAGGAACTATACTCCTGGTTGCCAGAATGTCAAAAGACATTGGAATTTTGTCCGTATCAATTATGCTGATCACAAAGTCACCAAGTTCAGAGGTTTCTTTGATGACAAATTCAAAGGAGTTGATCATCTTTTGCTCCCAACCATGTATTTACTGACCTACAGTGGCTAACATTCTTGTGGAAAGGCCATTCCTTTTCAAGAATTTAAAATTTCAAGTGAAACCTGTCTTGAGATCTGATATTCTTTTTTCTTTTCCAGAAGCTTGACTCTAATCTGAGTTGTGATAGAAAAGCTAATTTGATGTATTCTCTCTTTGAGACATGATTTATTCTTTTAAATTGTTCTCCAATTTAGACTATTTTGCTTTGGACCCATAATATACATGGTTTTGTGGATTTGATTCTCCCTTTTTTTCCATTCATGAATGGAAGACTCCTAATTTTGAACTCTCTCAGGATAGTGCTGGGGTTTATTTCATCTATTCTCCTATAAGCTTTCAGTTTTAAGTTGGTAGTATAGGATACTGGTTTAATTCCTGACATGATCCTAAGAGATCCTAAGATTTGACTTTATGAACTAAGGAATATGCAAAATAAGCAATAAGTGGATGGTTCTAGAAAAGAGATAGAAGAAATCAAATGTGAGGTTGACAAAAACAAGAGTAATTTGAAATGCTCAGAAGCATGTTGATGAAGTAATTAATCAAAAGACACTAATGTTAGTAAGAAATCATTAGACTGGGGGTCAACCTCTTGAATTTTTGTTATATGTTTTTTCTATTTTTCATTATGTGAAACCCAGGATTGATTAACCCTTTGGCTCTAAGACTTAGGGACAGCAAATAAAATAAGGGTTTCTGAAGGATACAGTGGTGGAATAGGGGGCATAAAAGGGAGTTGACGTCAAGAAATTCAAGAAGGAAAAGAATGTTTTGAAACTGATTGTGGTAGCAATTGCACAATACTGCTTGATATGATTCAACTGTGAAATGATATGGTGTCTGTATTAACTACCAACAAAATAGCTTTAATAAATAAATAAAACACCTAGCAGAGCTTAATGATTTCACTTAAGATGATATGATAAAGCTTTTGCATTAACCTTTAAACCTGGAATCACAGTGTGTCGATTTTGCTTTGCTTATTTTTTCCATTTAAAAACTAGAATTGGAAGAGGACTGTGAGAATAAAGTGAGTGCAGACTTAATCAAGATTCCTATTGATAAATACTGATGCCATTTACTCTAGTGCAGGCTACATTCTGTTTCCACTTATAATTGAGAGAGAGCACTTGATTTATGAAAAAGCTTCAGTAAGCCCAAAGGTCTAATTGATAATGCAAGTTAATACACAGAAACACACAGTTTTGGTTGTTTATTTTCCAGTGATTGGAGTACTATCAGGTACAATCCATAACTTAATGACCATGGCTTACACATTTATATAAAAATATGATCCCAAGTAACATATCAGGCTAGTAAATGGAGTTGAATGAGGCCAAATTTCACCTCTGACAATGTCACAAGACAATTGGGATGGATGCATCGGAATGCGACATGTGATAGTTATATTTCTATGGCAACTTAACTGGGACAGGATTTTCAATTGTTTGGCAATGAAGACCTAGTAATCTCCTGTTATATGACTTAACACAATGTACTCAGTTCAGAAATGGGATCTGCCATGATCACTTGTTGGTCACCCTTGGTCTGTCAGTTTGTTGTACTGTGGTGGCTTGTGGGTTGCTATAATTCTGAAAGCTATGTAAGTGGTATTTTACATACTAGTAGGTTCACTCAAAGTGAACACATTTCAGCAGAGCTTCCAGAATAAAAACAGCTATGGAAAAGAGTGACCTATCCATTTCTCAGGAAATAACCACAGAAGAATAGCAGCAATATTGTCAGATACAGAAAACCTCATAAACAGTGGCAGAACATTGCCAGAAAGAGTGCCAGGAAATGAGAGCACTCAAAATACAAATGAGGGAGACCTTCCTTTTCAAATAGAGCTGGTCATAATGATGTGAGTGGAGAAAAATTGGGGGACTTTCATTTGCTTATTAGATATGACTGAAAATTAGATGTGACAGCTATAAAAATCTGTTAATGATCAAAATTTGGAATGTACCTAGTATAAATGTGAAAAAACTAGAAGTTGTCAAAAATGAAATGGAATACATAAAGATTGATATATTAGCCATTCAAGAGCTGAAATAGACTGGTATTAGCCATTTTGAACCAGATAATTATATTATTTTCTATGCCAAGCATGGCAACTTCAAGAGGAATTGGTGTTGCATTTATCATCAAAACAAATTTCAGTATCTATCCTAAAGTATGTCCGTGATAGGAGAATATCTACTCACATGTAAGAAAACCCAGTCAATGCAAATTTTATTCAGATTTGTGCACCAATATCCAAAGCTAGTGATGAATAAATTTACCAACATATTCAGCCTGAAATTGATCAAACATGCCATCAAAATGCTTTGATAATTATTGGTGATAGGAGTACAAAAGTTGAAAACAAAGAAGAAGGAACAGAGGTTGGGAAATATGGCTGTGGTGAAAGAAATGAAGCTGGAGATGATAGAATTCACGTGATAGGAGTTTGAAAGAACAACAATTTCTCCATCTAGAAATACATATTTTGACAACACAAATGGCACCTATACACATAGACTTCTCCAGATGGAATACATAGAGATCAAATTGTCTACATCTGTGAGACAGATTATGGAAAAGCTCAATATCAGTAGCTAAAACCAGGCCACAGGCAGCCTGGGAACAGACCATCAATTGCTCATATGCAAGTTCAGGTTGAAGCTGAAGAAAATGAAAAAAGAGTCCAAAGAAGCAAAAATACAACTTTGAGAATATCCCACCAGAATTTGGAGAGCATGTCAAGAAATACATTGGACATTAATTACAGAAGAGCTAATGAGCTTCAGGATGATGTCAAAAATATCACACATGAACTCCACGAAAGGTCATTAAAAAACAAACTGTGGTTAGAATAAGAATTCCAAAACACTTCATTGTTGTTCATGTGGAACGTGTAAATGGATCATGAAACAGATGTGTGAACGAATGCTGGGTGGTTTAAAATCAAGAAAGGTGTGTGTCCAAATAGCATATTCTCACTGTAATTCTTCAGTCTGTGTGCTGAGCATATTCTCAGAAAAGCTGGATTATGTGAAGAATGAAACATCAGGATTGGAAGAAAGTTAAAACCTGTGATATGTAGATATCACAACCTTTCTGAAAATGAGTAGTTTTAAGCACTTGTGGATGAAAATAAAGGGTTGTAGCCTCAGTATGGATTATAACAGTATAAATAAACCCCACACCCTCCCAACAGGACTAATAGGTAACATCATGAATTTGTCAAGGACCTCATCTTGTCTGGATCGACACTCATAGCTCATGGAATCAGGAATCCAGAGATCAAATGACACATTGTATTAGGTAATTTTGCTGCAAATGCCTCTTTAAAGTGTTTAAAAGCAAGTATGTTACTTTGATGATGGAGGTGTACCTGACCTAAGCTATTGTATTTTCAACGGCCTCATAGGCATGGGATATTTAGACATGAAATAGGGCGGACGAAAGAAAGATCAACACATCTAAATTATGATGCTGGTAAAGAATATTGAAAGGAGGCTGAGCTCCTGTGGCATAGTGGTTGTGCGCAGGACTGTGGCCCACTGGGACGGAGGTTCGATTCCAGCTCCACGGAGCAAAGGCTGGGCCTCCTACTCCCACCACCTGAGGGCAGTGATGCCCCCCCCCAAAAAAAAAAGGAATATTGAAAGTAAGATGGACTGCTAAAAGAACAAACAAATCTGTCTTGGAAGAAGTACAGGCAGAATGCTGCTTGCAGGCAGCAATGACAAGATGCCACATCCTGTGCTTTGGGCACGTTCTCCGGAGAGACCAGTCTCCAGAGAAAGACAGCTTGGGGAAGTGAAGGTGCAATGGAAAAGAGGAAGGTTCTTGACGGAATGAGCTGACACGGTGGCTACAAGTGGCGCAAGCCTGAGAACAATTGGGAGGATGGAGTGTTTCGTTCTGCTGTATGTCAAGCAGCTTTGCATTGGTTGCGTTCAGTCAACAGCAGCTAAGAACAATGCCAACAATAGCTGCCACTGGCACCGCTAGCCCCAGGCAAACCCCACCCAAACTCACTGCCACCCAGTCAACCCTGACTCACAGCAGCCCTATCGAGGGGCGTAGAACTGCTGCGGGGGGTTTCTGAGTCCACAAATCTTTTCAGGGACTGAAAGCTTCACCTTTCTCTCTTGTAACTGCGGGTTGATCAAACCGCTAATCTGTGGTTCGAAGGCCCATGTGTAACCCACTATGACCAGAGTATAGACAAATGCCCATGATACTTATTTCTACTACAGAGAACTTCGGGTCTTTCTTTGGTGAGTTATTTCAGACAATTGACCAAATGTTGTTCTCAATATTTCTGTTTTACCTTGGACTTCGGGAACATATGGGTAACCCACAAAGACTACTGTCCTTAGATGTCCTTTTAAAACATTGAATCTTTGAAAAGATCAAATAAAATGGAGCCTAAAAGCAATTTTACACTGAACAATGATCACAAGAAATTAAAGAGACCATTTTTTTGTTGCTGTTGCCTGCATTGCCCAGTCTCCGTTGCCAGATGACACAAAATAGGTGGATTCATGCGTTCATTGCCGCTTTTTAGAAATATTCTAAAGTTTATTCTCACATGCATGGGAAAGAAGAAGGGAGGTCAGGGATGGGGGGGAGGGTGCATCTTCCAAACAACAGTCTCCCCATACCATTATTTTCACAGGATATATACAAAAGATGAATGAAACCATTCTTCCACACAGACACAATCTTCCAGACAGGTATAAGCTAGGAAAACAAAGTTTTGTTTTAACAAAGATCTAAGTGAGGGCAAGGAGGCAGTCTGTATATTATCACAGGCTACTTTGTGAGACAAGAAGAGACATTAGCTCACAACTAAGTAGGGTTTCTTGCTAAGTTACATCTAAACAAACACTAGAATTCTCCTAAATACGTTGTATTTCCATCATAAAATAATAGGAAATTGACTCTTCAGGCCACCTACTATAGTTTTTATCTGAGCATTGTGTTTTTCTAAAGAATTCTGTTTATTGAGAAAAATAGACACCAAAAATGAAAGAAAATCAGACTGGGTATTTAGGTTTTAGGTCAGATCAATAATCATTTGATTAACGGTTGTAATCAAACTCATTCCTTGATTATACTTCTTGAAACATGTTGCCCAGAGGAGGCCCCACCCCAGGTTCAGTCATTTGGGAGAAAGCGGGGAGACAGTGGGGGGGGGGGGTGTTCAACTGGTTGCTCCACTATCACTCAGCCCCACAGTAGTTACTCTACTTTGGTCATTCTGAATCAGAATGAAAAGACACTCTTAGGATGGTGATCAGAGAATTTCCATTTCTGAGAGGAAGACTATGAGGCTACCTGCCATTTTGTCTGTTCTGAAAAGGTGATTTTGTGGTGAATAAACTAGGAATGGACCCGTTTACTTCTGGGAAAAACCCTTAGCATACTTTAAATAGATCCCCAAGGAGAGAGTCAGCCTGTTTTAGTTTTTGTTTTAGGCTACCTGAGGCATGCCTTAGGCTACCTAGATTTCAGATGTGTTTTTGCCAATTGTGTAGCATTTTTCATAGATCAGAGTAATTTGATTCTGAATCCTGTTAGATATCAAGCCAGAATATTACATATTAAGGTAAACAATAGGCTAGCTCAGGGATTGGCAAACTGGCTTATGAGTAATTTCAGACTTTCAGCATGTACATGTGGCTCTGAACTAGAAAAAATCTAAAGGATAATATTCAGATAATAGTGATTTCTTTTTTCTGTGAATATGTATTTATGAGTTTTGAATAACTTTTATTTGTTTTGGTTTTTCTTTTTAAAAATAGTTTTATTGGCACTTCATCCACATATCATACAATTCAGTAGTTCAAGCATATAAAGAAAATTCGGGCAGTCATTATTACAATCAATTTTAGAATTATTTTCTTCTTCCTTGTACTCATTTTTATTCATGTAATTATTACTATTGGCACATAATCCACATCATACAATTCAATCATGTCAAGGAGAATAGCATAATCATTACAACAATCATTTCGGAACATTTCCTTTCTTTCTACCCACCCCCAAGACTAAGTCAACTTTAAAATGAACTACATAATCACATTCTGTTTTAGTACTCCCTCCTCCTCCCAACTTCACTGTTTACTCCCCAAATTCCCTCATTGTTCCCGTTCTACCCCTTACCTACCTTACATCCCCTAAAAATCCTTGCATCAGTTATTATCTCTATGTATCCACACATTCTGTGCCTCATAAACTGTTAAATGTTAAATCATAAAGAAACAATAAAGAAAAAATGAAATGAAGATGTAAGGACCGAAACAATAGCAATATCATGATTAATATACCATAAAGAACAAGAAAGAAAAGGCCTTCATCAACATCCAAAAATCCAGGATCAAGGAAGAGATCCTTGCACCTAAAACAAATTCAGGTTGGGTCTAGAGCAATGGTTCTCAACCTGTGGGCTGCTATGCCTTTGGGGGTCAAACAACCCTTTCACAGGGGCTGCCTAAGACCATCTGAAAACACATATTTCTGATGGCCATAGGAGTCGAAACACCACTCCTCTGTCTCTAGGCAGGACCACTCACATGCAGATATGCCCACAGAGGAGTACCCAGAGTGATGACATCATCACGACAACCCCATCACATATACTCCATACAAATACAGGTATACGTGACAGAGTTGGTGCCATAATGTACATATGCAAACCAGTCACAGATGTGTAGAGAATAGCTACTGTGTGGAATGCAGCTGTTGTGCTGAAAGTAAATGGAGATAAATGGAGGTAAAATGGAAGTAAAATGACACTTTATGAATTATAATTACTGGGTAAATATAAAATTACATACTATAAAATCATGAACTATATATGTGTGTGTATATACATACATACATACACATATATACACATACATATATTCCAGGAAGGTGGCCACGGAATAACACATACCTGAAGGACTCAGCAGAAATCAGCCCAGAGAATTAGTGAGGGAAATTCAACACTGCCAGATCACAGAGGAGCATCATAAAGATAAGTAGACACAGATCCACAAGGCTTTGAGGGGTTGGGGGCTTTTGGCTTACCACAGGGGTTAGGGTTTGACCTTAGCCCCACCACTCTCTCAGCCAGAGCTGGGATCATTTGGAGCCATCACTGGGGCTTTATGTCAACAGACACAGCTTGCCACCAGCTTGGGGCAAGAATTAGATCCTTGCAGCCCCACCTTCAGGGATTGAGGCTCAACAACACTGTTACTTTTGTTTCCCTCGCTTCTGTCATTTTTTTTCCCTCTTGGCTCTTCCATTTTCCCTCACATTATGGACCTCCAGACCACTCCCCTTAGTCTAGGGCATTTACACCTTCTCCAGGCAGCTGGGAAAGCTCCAGCCTGTGCAGAATAACCTGAGGCTGGGGAAGTCCACCTCCCGCTTTCCACCAGGGGATATTCAGCCCAACTTCTTGACAAGGAATTCCTGCTTGTGTGGCTTGGGGAGCTCATATCTGTCTTCTGTGGTCCCACATGACTGAGGGAACTTCCTGCTCCCTGCCCTAGTGCCTCACATGGCCTAAGGCAGCCTAGTCAACACTCACCAATGTTTCATGCTGTGGTCCAATCTCTGCAATGATCTGTCTGACCAGGGAAATTCCACTCACCATTCGTGATGCTCTACACTAAAGCATGCAACCCAACAGCCTTCTGTGGCACTTCCCTTGCAGCGGGCACCCCGCATGCCCTCTGTGACACCCCAAGCTGCCATGGGTCACATCATCATAGCTTCTTGTGAGATCACACAGTACAGCACCATGCTTGTGGGTTCACAACAAACCAACCAATGTTCCCTGAGAGGACCATTCAACTGGCCCTCCAAATAACAGAATACTTGTTGGCTAGGGAAAGAGTGAAGCCATGGGAAGATAAAGTGGTAGGCCAATTCCATAGTGAAATTAGCTTCAGGCAGTTCAAAGAAGCATTTCTACAAATCTCCCAGAGAGAGAGCCAGTGCTCTTCAACTCCCAGGAAAATGGCTCCTCTAAAACAACACAATGCAAGCAGCAAGCAGCCCCAACACCCTCAATGAAAAAAGAGGAGAAGCAAAAGGCAACGGCAGATGTCCTGAAACTAATGACATACATAGAAGATGCAGACATTGATCTGCCACAGAAAATTTCAGACTGCTGCTTGGAGCCATATCGGAAATGAGGGAAACTATACAGGAAAAGGATGACATGTTGTAGGAAATAAAGTCCATACATCAAAGGGAAATGCAAGAATTTAGGGACTAGATAACAACAACAAATGGCAGTCTTATGGACTCTGTGCATCGACTGAATGAAGCAGAAAATCGCACCAGTGACCTAGAGCAGCCCCCAAGATAGCATTGGCTGAAGGGGGGGAAGAAGTCAAGAGTGATCCACCCTCCCACACACATGCACAACACACTGATAAGAAAGTGAGGCAGGAAAACACCCAACACAGGAGGTATAGGATGACATCACAGAGTCCACAGATGGAGAAAATAATCCTGAGTATCAATGGACTGAACTCAGGCATTAAAAGACTGAAGCTACACCACGCTCTGAGAAAGACAGATCACAGGGAAAGAAACTCAACAAGGAGGCTAGAGACCTAAACACTACACTTAGGCAATTAGACCTGATAGATATTTACAGAGCTTTTCATCCACATGCAACAAAATTCACATTCTTTTCAAGCCCACATGGCACTTATTTGCGGAAAGACCACATGTGGGGGCATAAGATGAATCTACATAAATTTAAGCACATTGATAGCATACAGACTTCTCTTTCTCTCTGACCACGGTGCCATAAGGCTGGAAATCAACAATAGGAAGACAAAGAAAACAAAAGCAAACAATTGGAGGATGAATAACTCTCTATTGCAAAAGGAGTACATACTGGCCCAGATCAGAGTTGAAATTAGGAAATTTCTAGAAGCCAATTAGAATGAAAGCACGGCATAACTTATGGGACACAGCAAAGGCAGTTATCAGAGGTCATTTCATAGCAATACATGTGCAGCTGAAAAGGGAAGAGAGTCTCATGATTGATATTCTGGCACGAAATTTACAACAACCCATGCAGAATCAGCAGGACAATTCTACTAATAACAAAAGAAGAGAAATAATAAAAATCAGGGCTGATATTCAGGATAGGGAAAAATTTTAAACTATGGGGAAAATTAATGCTGATAAAAGTTGGTTTTTGAATGGATTAATAAAATCATCGACCTGCTGGCAGACTTAGCCAAAGAAGGAAGGGAACAAATTTCAATAGGAAGAATGAGGAATGAAAGACGGGACATTACAACTGACCCTAATGAAATCAAAAGAATAATTACACAGCACTACGAAGGACTGTACATACTCCAATGAATTCAACAACTTGGAAGACATGGACAAATTCTGGGAAAAAAAACAGTCCTTTCCTAGACAATTTCCATTGGATGTCAAGAATCAACAGGCCCAGAGCAATAGAAGAAATAGACAAGGTTATCAAGGGATTATCAACAAAAAAATTCCCTGGACTAAATGGCTTTACAGGAGAATTTTACCAAACATTCAGGGAATAACTGACACCAATTCTACACAAACTCTATGAAGCTAGTATAACTCTGATACCAAATCCAGGCAATGATCCCACAAGAATCAAGAACTACAGACCAATATCCCTAATGAACATTGATGCAAAAATCCATAACAGAACACTGGCCAATAGAATACAAAAGTATATAAAACACATAATTCACCATGACTAAGTGGGATTTATGCCTGGGATGCAGGCATGGTTCAACATATGAAAGATCATTAGTATCATTCGCCACATTGGCATAAAAACTGTAAGAATGACATGGTAATATTGATAGATGCAGAAAAGGCATTCAACAATATCCAACACCAATTTAAGAGTCTAAGACACTTGAGAAGATAGGAATGGAAGGAAAATTCCTCAAGACAATACAAGCTATATATGAAAAACCAACAGCCAACATGGTAGTCAATAGAGAAAAGACTAAAACAATCCCACTGAAAAAGGGGCCCAGACAAGGATGTCCCTTGTTTCCACTCTTATTTATCACTGTACTGGAGGTTTCAGCTAACAGCATAAGGCAAAAAAAAGATATCTAAGGGATTTGGCTGGGGAAGGAAGAGGTGAAACTATCGTTATTTGCAGGTTATATGATTTTACAGATGGAAAATTCCAAAAGCTCCACAAGGGGAGTACTGGAAGCAATAAGGAGTATGGCAGAGTGACAAGATACAAGATCAACAAACAGAAGTCTATACACATCAGATAAGACCACAGAAGATGAGATGAAAAGGTGGTATCCTTCACAATAGCCAAGCACAAATTGAAATATCTAGGAATATACCTGACAAAGTGAACAAAATATCTATATAATGAAAACTACTGAATACTATTACAAGAAACCAAGAGTGACCTCAACAAATGGAAAGACACCCCATGCTTATAGATCAGAAAACTCAATATAGTAAAGATGTCAGTTCTGCCAACAGCACTACATAAATTTAATGCAATTCTGGTACAATTGCCCTCATCTCTTTTCAAAGAAATGGAAAAAATTATTAACAACTTCATATGGAGAGGGAAGAAATCCAGAATTAGCAGAGAACTCCCCAAGAAGAAGGACACAGTGGAAGGATTTGCTTTACCTGACTTTAGCACATATTATACAGCCATAATGGTCAAAACAACATGGTATTGGTATAATGACAGATACTCAAACCAATGGAATAGAACTGAAAACACAAAAATAAACATCAATATACAGACAACTGATCTTTAATAAGGTCCAAAAAATATTAAATGGGAAACAGATGTCCTCTTCAACAAGTAGTGCTAGAAAAAAATGAATATCTACCTGCAGAAAAATGAAGCAAGACCCCTAAGTCACTCCATGCAGAAGAACAAACTCAAGGTGAATCACAGACTTCAAGGTAAGCCCCCAAACTATTAGGGCCATCAATGAGGGAATTGAAACCAACCTGAGAACTTTGGCACAGGGAATATATAGACTATCAGAAATGGGGAAGGACAAAAACACAGAGGAGGCACAAATTGACAAATGGGATATACTGAAGATAAAACACCTGTGTACATTGAGTATATAGAGTAATAAGAGAGCACACTGACTAGAAGAAACATCTTTAGCAATGACACATGAGACAAAGGTCTTTTTACTAAAATCTATGACATGTTGCATGCTGACAATTAGAGAAAAACTAACTGCACACTGAGGAGATGGGCAAAAGACCTAAACAGAAGTTTCACAAGGGAAGAAATCCAAATGGCCAATAAACATAGGAGCAAATGTTCCCAATCATTAGTCATAAGAGAAACGCAAATTAAAACAATGAGATACCACCTGTGTTAGTCCAGGTAAACTAGAGAAACAAATTCATAAACACGCATATGGATATAAGGGAAAGGTTTATAAACAAGATTGAGAAGGCATCCCAACCCAATACAGTCCAAGGTCATAAGTCTGATATTAGCCCATATGTCTGATACCAGCCTATAAAGTCTTCTTCCAACTCATGAAGCACATGCAATGACACCAGCACAATCATAGGCCAGTGGGTGCAGTCTTGTGCATTCAACGTTGGTATAAGCATTTCAATGCTGGCAGGGATCTCCCGGTGGCCTCCCAAGAATCTCAGCAGTGGCAGGAGTCTCCATGTAGCTTCTCTGGCCCCAGAGGTCTGGTTCCATCAGGGTAAGCCCATGTGACTTCTCCTCCAGCTCCTACAGGACTCAGGGTCTATCAGCATGCCACCATCTTGTCTTGTCAGTTGAGCATCCCAAGGGACTGAGTTTTTTGTCTTGTCAGTTGCAATGTCTGCCAGGGACTCAGCAGTAAGTCTCTCACTCTACAGGGGAAATACTGCGAAATTTCCCAGAATTCTCAGGAGAAATCCATGCCCACACAGAGACCTCATTGGCTATCTCCAGATTGACAGGCTAGAGTCCACCCCTACACCACCTAACACCCTCAAAGATTGCACAATTCAAAAAAATCAGAAAACAACAAGTCTTGGAGGAGATGTGGGGAGATTCCTATCCACTGTTGGTGGGTCTATAGGTATGTACAGCCATTATGGAAATTAATTTGATATATCTAAAATGGATGGAAATTGAGCTACCATACAATTCAACAATCCCCCTATGGAGCATATGCCCAGAAGAGGTAAGAAACAAACCACACCAGACATCTGTGCTCCAATGTTTATCACAGCATGGTTCACAATTGCAAGGAGCTGGAAGCAACGCAAATTTCCATCAACTGACAAATGGATTAAAAAGTTGTGGTACATACATACAATGGAGCACTACACCTCCCTAAAATGCAGTGATGAACTTTTGAAGCTCATCGCGGCACAGGAAGAACTGGAGGAAATCATACTAAACTAAATAAGCCAATCACAAAAGGACAAGTACAACAAGAGTCCACTGGGGTAAGCTAAAAAAAAAAAATGCAAAGGGGGCATAGGGAAAAAACTACTGTATACAAACATTATTTGGGATGAGGTCCAGGTAATGTGGCAGGAGACAGACCAAATCCAGGGATACATACAGTAGCCAACTAAAAAGGAGGTGGGGGGAGGAGACAAAAAAAGAAATGGATAGTGGGG
>PVJH01006336.1:43851-88968 GCA_004026705.1 Nesogale talazaci | reverse complement strand
CGCCCCCACCCCACTATCACGATCCCAATTTCACCTTATAAATCTGCATAGACAATAGGATGCACTCTGGTACATTCAGGAACTGGAAACCATGGGAATCCAGAACAGATGATCCCTTTAGGACAAGTGCTGAGACTGGCAATACCAGGAGAGTAGAGGGAGGGTGAGGTAGAAAGGGAAAACCAATTACAAGGATCTACATATAACCTCCTCCCTCGGGGGGTGGACAACAGAAAAGTGGGTGAAGGGAGATGTCAGATAGTGAACAATATGACAAAATAGTAATAATTTCTAAATTACCATGGGTTCATGAGGGAGGCAGGAGTGGGTAGAGGAATAAAAATGAGAAGCTGATACCAAGAGCTTAAGTTGAAAGTAAATATTTTGAGAATGATGAGGGCAACAAATGTACAAACGTGCTTGACACAATGGAAGCATGTATGGATTGTGATAAGATGTAAATACTCACACAAAGTATGTATGTATATATTGTGATTAGAGTTGTATAAACCCCCCTACAAAATGATGTTAAAAAGTAAAATATAGTGAGGATTTTTTACAGTATGGTTTTACCTCAATTACAGCAGAAATTGGGAAACCGCAATGTGTTATTTGCTGTAAAGTTCCATCAGTTAAATCTATGAAGCAGAACAAACTAAAACACCATTTTGATACCAAGCATCTGAGCTTTTCTGGCAAGGAGACCAGCTATTTTAGAATTAAAGCTGAAGGACTCAAGAAATCCAGACTTGGCACTGGTGGCAAGTACCAAAAACAAACGTAGCAGCTGTTGAAGCTTCATATTTAGTGGCACTCAGAATCACCAGAGCTATGAAACCTCACACCAATGCTGAGGATTTACTGTTGCCAGCATCCAAAGACATTGTTCAAATGAGTTATGATCAGAGATGAATTTGTTATGAAATTGAGTGTGATTTCCTTTTCTAACAACACTGTCCACAGAAGAATAGATAACATGTCTGCTGATATTCTTGATCAGGTAATCCATGAAATTAAAACTGATCCCCTTTCAAAATTTAGCATCTAGCTTGATGCATCTACAGATGTTGCACTGTTCACAGTTACTGATTTTTGTGAGATATATTGATGATAGCATCTTTAAAGATGAGTCTCTTTTTTGCAAACCTCTTGAAATGACAACTACTGCATGTGATGTATTTGGTAGAGTTGGTTCATTTCTGAAAGAGCAGAAGATCCTGGGAAAAGGTTTGTGGTTTTTGCACAGTTGGTGCTCCAGCTGTCAATCTGCATTTCAACATTTGGTACTGAATGAGTCACCAAAAGTCACCAGAACTCACTCTATGTCTCATTAGCAAATATTAGCAATGAAGACACTGCCACAAGAAAAGGTTCATTACTTCTGTCAATTTTGTAAGGGCAAGTACTTTAAACAGTCAACTGTTTTTGCAACTGTGCAACAAGTTGGATGCACTGAACAATGTTGTGGTATTTCACATTGACGTGAGATGCTTGTCGAGAGGGAAAGTTTTAAAACATATTTCTGAGTTTTGTGAGGAACTCAAAATGTTTTTTTAATCAGAAAGCAAGACTGCAATTCAAAGCACTTTTCAGTGATAAAAGTGAACTACAGTAAATAGCTTACTTGGTTCACATCTTTGCAATCTTGAATGAGTTTATCACTGCAAGGAACAAATGCAACATGCCTCAATTCACCTGAAGAGATCCAATCATTCCAAATGAAACTTCAACTTTCATCAAATAAAAATAAGGATTAAAATTTACAGGTTGCCTACTTTGAGGAACATGACATTGAACCAGACAAAAGGATTACAATGACAATTTCTGTGAAAGAACATTTGCACATGCTTGCAGACGAAATTTCACCATACTTTCCAAATCTACCTGATACCCCATCTGCACTTGCCAGAGCCCATTCACAGTCAAAGTTGAAGATGTTCCTGAGACAGCACAAGAGGAGTTCATTGAACCTATTAGCAGCGATGTAACAAGAACTGATTTCTCTACAATGACAGTTACAAAAGTCTGGATCAAGTGTTTGTAGTCATATCCTGTTCTGTTTGAGACTGTGTTGCACCTTCTTCCGTTTCCAATAGCATATCTTTGTGAAACAGGGTTTTCCAGTCTATTGGTTATCAAGCCTAAATACAGAAGTAGAATTATTGTGGGAGATGATCTTTGTAGTGCTCTTGCAAAGACTGCCCTGAGAATGTCTGATCTCGTGAGAAAGAAGCTATAGCAACCTTCACCCTGACATTGTCTTTTTACACATACTGTTGCAAAATGTATCAATATAGTTTACTGTTGTTATATTAAGATGGTTACCCATGCTACACCATGTTTCGAGGCAAAAAATTTTTTTAATATAGATTTTATTGGGGGCTCTTAGAACATTTAATACATTGTTTGTATTGAGCATATTTGTACACATGTTGCCACATTCATCTACATTATCTACTTGAACCCCTCCAGCATAAGGTCCTCTTGCCCTCTTCCCTCTACTTTATTTTTTTAATTCCAATTCCGGATATTTCCCCTTCCCTCTTCTTCTCCCCCAAGAACTTCCAATAACTTATAAATTGTTCTTACTTCTTCATATTTTACACTGTCTAATGTGTCACTTCACTCACCCTCCCCCCCCATTGTATGCACCCCAGAGAGGAGGTCACATGTAGATCCGATAAATGTGTTCCCCCTTTCTATTCCACCATCTCTCCACCTTCCCAGTGTCACCACTCCCCACTAGTCTCAAGGGATTATCTATGCTAAATTTCCACGCTTTTGACTCCAATGTGCATCCCTTGGTCCAGCCAAATCTGTCTGGCAGAATTGGGATAATGATAGTCAGTGGGAAGAAGCATTTGAGAGCATTTCATTGCTACTACACTGCACCTAGACTAGCTCATCTCCTCACTACAACCCCTCTGTAAGAGGATGTCTCTTCACTTATTGATGGGCTTGGGTCCCCAATCTGAACTCCCCCTCATTTATAATGATACATTTTTGAGGTCTTTGATGCTTGATACCGAATCCCTTTGATATCTTGTGGTGAAATAGACGTCTGTTTGTGCTTCTTTCATGTGGACTTGCTTCTCAGCTAGGTGGCCACTTATTCACTTCAAGTCTTTAAAACCACAGACGCACATCTTTTGATAGCCGGGCACCATCAGTTTTCTTCACCACATTTGCTTATGCACATATTTGTCGTCAGCGATCATATCAGGAAAGTGAGCATATAATGTTATGATTATTAGTTCTTGAAACCTGATAATTGATCCCTTTGGGGTTTTGTTTGTTTGTTTGTTTGTTTTGGGGGGGGCATCACTGCTCTCCGGTGGTGGGAGTAGGAGGCCCAGCCCCACTGCTGGAATTGAACCTCCGTTCCAGTGGGCCGCAGTCCCGCGCACAACCACTACGCCACCGGGGTTCAGCCCTGATCCCTTTGGTTTTTCTTGGTCCCATAAGCAGGTGTGCTTCTTCCATCTGGGCTTTGTTGCTTCTGAGCTGGATGGCCACTTGTTTACTTTCATGCCTTTAAGACCTCAGATGCTACATATTTTGATAGCTGGGCACCATCAGCTTTCTTCACATTTGCTTATGCACACATTTGTTTTCTGTGATCATGTCAGGGAGCTGCGAATCATAGAATACCAATTTAATAGAACAAAATATTCTTACACTGAGGAAGTACCTGATGGAGGTCCAATGCCCATCTGCTGTCCTAATTCTAAGCCTATAAGTATATGCATATTGATCTATTTCCCCTTCATCATATGAATATATGTACCTATGTATATGCCTGTATTTAACCTCTATAAATGCCCCCTTACTTCCTAGTTCTTTTCTCTATTTCCCTATACCTCCTCCTGTCCCACCATCAAGCTCAACCTCCATTTGGGTTTCAATATTGTCTTTCTATTACACTAGTCTTAATCAATCCCTATCTGACCTTCCACACCCACCCCACCACCAATCCTGAACCACATGTTACTCCCCTCATCCCTGTATCCACCCTGGTGCCATCAGTCCTGTCATCCCCACTCCTAGACTCTCTCTCCAGCCCACCCCATCCAGATAGACCTGTAGAGAACATAGCATGCTCAAAAATAGGACATCCCATAATGAAGCAACCAGAGAAATGAAAACATCAACAACATCCCCCCCAAAAAAATATCCAACATGTAGATGTATATGCAAAAATACAACAATAATGATAACAATATAAAAACCTACAAATAGTTTAAGGTCTGTTCGTTGACCTCCAGGAGTTTCTCCTGGTTGAGTGGGATGGGGTGTCACGCTCTGGTCACAAAGTATGTCTTTGATGCTTAATCTGGAGCTCCATGTTCTGTCGCATCCGTTAGTATTTTGGTATGGGTGGGTCAGACAGGGTATAATCCTGACCCTGTTTCTCCATTGTTCACCCCAAAATGTTTTGGGTGATGGTAGCTGTATTTCATATTGGGGCCGGCCATATGGTCCTCTCTTTGTAGCAGCAGTTCTGAGTGGGAATATCATCCTGAAGGCTCGGTGGGACAGGATGTACTTCATTCTATCTTCCTCCCCCTTCATTTACTCTCTTTCTTTTATTTGTAATTAGAAATAAATAGTTCATAATATATAATTACATATTGTTTGTGATTAATTACTGTGCTTTAATTATGTTCAACTTGTAACAATGAAAATACATCCATTGTATCAGATATTTACATTATGGCTCATAACAGTAAAAAGTTAAAGTTATGAAGTAGCAATGAAAATTATTTTATGATTGATAGTCACCACAAGATGAGAAACTGTATTAAAGGGTTGTGGCATTAGGAAGATTGAGAACTACTGGTCTAGAGGAAGATTAACTGAACAAATATAAAATTTTATCTAGTCCAGTCAGGAATACAATGATCTGTGTTTGATAGTTAGGCTGTCCAGATCTTGGCCCATATCTGAGGTCGGAGAGTGGGGGACTGCCAGCAGCTTGATTTGATGAGACATTCTGCAGATGGGTTGTGGGCTCCCACTTTCTGCCACAGCCTTCCACAAATTGGGTATCCACAATTTAAGCTCTGCTAAATTTCCCTTTGTCATCTTTTAATTTAGTACTGTCCTCTGTGGATCACACACTGATGTGCTTCTTCCTTGTGGACTTAGTTAACCACTCGCTTAGATGGCTGCTTGTTTGAATCCAAGCCTTTAAGACCCCAGACACTATCAAATACTTTTAAAATTATTGTGAGGGACAGGATTGGTTTCTATCTCAAAAGTTTGCCAACCCCTGGACTTGCTTAATGAGTGAAAAAAATTTCTTGCAATGTATGTTGAGCTCTTCTAAATAACGGTCTGTGTGCAATTTCTGCATCAGAAACTTCGAAGGTGAAGCTAGGAACTATTTTTTTCTGAAAAACCAGTAATTGTCTAAATTATTCTTCAAGAAAATAATTGTTACGTCAAAACTATTCTGGCCCTGCTTCCATAGAACTACAGTAAGTCCAAAAGTATTGCTACAAAAAATCTTAGAAATCTGTTAAGATCTATTTAATATGCCTCTCCTGGTCATAAATCCTTATGTGGTATATTTTAATTCTCAGTTCTATGCCTGTGGCTGTGATCCCATTTTAGAGGGAGTTCTCTGCTGTACTAGTGGACAGGATAAAGATAAGAGTACGTCTCCAATTTAGTAGAGGATTTGCTTCCTCGAGCATATGATCTGCTGAAAACCAAAAGCCACAAGATAGACCTCAAAGCCATTCTTCTGTAAAAGCCTCTTGGAAGAGAAAGAGAAGTCCCAGGACATTCAGAAGAAGGGCAAGTTTGAAATGGCTGTGTGATGTGGTGGCACCCGACACCAGAAAGAGACTCCAGAGATTGTGGCTTGGAGACTTAGACAGAACAAAGGAACCAGGCTGAGACCAGAGGTCATGGCAAGGAAACTATAAGGCAGAATAGAGGAAACAAGCCCAGACTACGGGACTGTGAGGCAAAGTGACAGGAAGGCTTCCTGCCTCACTGAGGCAGAGGCCAATGAATCACATGGCTGAGAAAATGAGTACAAGAGAGATAGGTTGGGATGCTGACTGAGGACAGGTGTTGCTGTATACTTATGATTGTACCCTTACTGTTGACTAATATTGACTTGTGATGACCTACTAACTTTACTAGGAAATCCCCTTAATTATGAATTTGGTCTCTAAGATCTGGGTGGCCATTACAATGAATTACAGGACCCAACATGGAAGTAAAATGTAGTTGGTGTCAGAATAGGTAAAGAAAGGAAAGTTTAGAGGTATGTCCAACCTGTGCCTTGTGGAAATAGGGAAGTCAGATGTGGTTCTCCCTTCCACACTACTTAATCACCTATACTAAACAAAAAACATCAGAATATGAAGTGCTGATTCTCAGCACATCCTTCAACTCATTCTATGCACTTCTGAAGGTAGTGTAGATAGCTCTTCAAACCTTCCTGAAAGAACGTTCCCCAATCTACACATCACAATGGCATTTTGGGTGTGCTCAAGGTACTCAAACTGGGTTCCTGTTAAATATTTTCAAGAGATTGGAGCAAAACATTCTTAAAGAACAAGACCAGAGCTGTAGTATGGCTAGAATGAGGCTTCTCAATGAAATTTTCATAGGACAGCACTTGCTACTGTTGAAGACCATCATATTCACATCAATATGTCATGCCATGGTGACTTGTGTGTTGCTGTCACACTGGAAGCTGTGTCGCTGATATTTCAAATGCCAGCAGGGCTACCCAAAATGAGTAAGTTTCAACAGGACTTCTAGGCTAAGAAAAGAAAAAAAAAAAAAGGACCTGACTCCTGATGTTGGAGGAAAAAATTGTTGAGACCCTCATGCATACCTTCCAAGCCCTGCCAAATACTGAAAACCTAAACACTGAAAGCCTACACAAAGGAAGCAGAAACTGCCAGAGAATGAGCCCGTCAGGTCTGAGACACTCAAAATGTGACTGAAGAGGAGCTGATTTCTTGGAGGGGAATCAATTATGGTGACATAAGTTGAGTAAATCCTGTGAGAGTGATGCTTTCTCAATCTTCATTTGCTGAGGGACATGAGTCAAGGTAAAGAGAAGCAGCAGCAAAAATCAATTATTGGAACGTGAAATGTGTGACATGATCCAAAACAAAATGGAGCATATGAAGATTGATAACCAAGGCATATGTAAACTGAAATGCACTGGTACTGGCAACTTGAATCAGAAAATCATAGAATTTACTATGCCAGGAATAGCACAATCGCAAGGAATGGCACAGCATTCATTATCAGAAAGTATCTTGCTAAAGTCATCATGAAGTAAAATGCTACTTGCAATCAAATGATATCTTTTCCCATACAAGCAAATCCAATCCATGCAACTTTTATTCAACTTTATACACCAAAAGTTAGTGAGGAAGAAATTGAGGAAATCTCAATGTCTCAACTACCAATGTCATTTGGAAACTGATCAAACATTTCATCAAACTGCACTGACAACTATTGGTGATTGGAATGCAATAGTTGGGGGGAAAGGGGAAATTGGAATATAAGAATGTGGGGATAGAAATGAAGCTGGAGATCACATAATAGAATATTACAAAGTCAATGACTTGTTCAATGCAAATACCTTTTGCAACAATACAAAAGGCAACTGTACACATGGACTTCCCCAGATTGAATACACAGAAATCAAATTGACAACATCTGTGGGAAGGTTCTACAGGGAAGTTCAAATGAGCACCTAAAACGAGACCAATGGTCAACTGTGGAACCGATCAATTGCTCACATGCACGTTCAGAATAAAGCTGAAGACAATTAAAACAAATCCACAAGCGTGAAAATACGACCTTAATTCTATCCCATCTGAATTTCTTGAATATCTCAAGAACAGATTTGACATATTGAACACTAATGACAGAAGAGTACATAAGCTGTAGGAAACTACCAAGACTATCATCAATGAAGAAAGCAAAAAGCCATTTAAAAAAACATATTAAAGTGGATGTCAGAAGAGACTTTGAAACTTGCTTTTAATTGTAAAGCAGATAAAGCAAATGAAAGAAAGGATGGACACAAGGAACTGGATAGAAAATTTCAAAGGGTAGTTTGAGAACACAAAGCTAAATATTGTAACAAAATGTGCATGGACCTAGGATTAGAAAACCAAAGGGAAATAGCTCAGCATATCTGAAACAGAAAGAACTCAAGAAAAAAAATTCAATCTTGCAGTTGAAATTTTCAGATTCTACAGATAAAATATTGCATACTACAGGAAGTATCAAGGGAGGATGGAAAGAATACATAGAGTCACTGTACCAAAAAGAACTAGTTAACAGTCCACCATTTTAAGAGAGCATGTGAGCAAGAACCAGTGGTGCTAAAGGAAGAAGTTCAAACTACACTGAACACATTAGCCAAAACATTCTGCAATGTTTCAGGAAGCTGAAGAAACTCTGGAAGCACTCACTCATCTATTCTGGGATATTTGAAAGCCAACTTATTGTTCAGCTGACTGAAATACGTATCTGTGCTCTTTGCAAAGAAAAGTGACCCAACACAAAGCTCGAACTCTAGAAGGACACTATTTATATCACATATAAGTCAAATTTTGCATAAAATCATCCAACAAAGTTTGCAGCAGTATGTGGACAGGAACTGCCAGAAGTTCAAGCCAGATTCAGAAGAGGACTTGGAACAAGGGGTATCTTTATTGATGCCATATGGGTCTCAGCTCAAAGTAAGGAAAATCAGAAAGATGTTTATTTGTGTTTCATTGACTATGCAAAGGCATTTGACTGTATGGGCCATAATAAACTGTGGATAATCCTGAGAAAAATGAGAATTTCAGAGCACTTCGTTGTGCTCATGAGGAACTTGTACATGATCAAGAGGCAGACGTTCAGCCAAAGATAGGAATACTTCATGGTCTAAAAATCAGAAAAGGTGTGTTTCAGAGTTGTATCCTGTCACCATATTTACTCAATCTGTATGCTAAGCAAATCATCGGAGAAGCTGGAGTGTGGCATCAAGATTGGAGGAAAGATTATTACCAGCTTTTGGTATGTTGATGACACAACTTTACTTACTGAAACTGAGAAGGAACTAAAGCAATTGCTGATGAAGATCAAGGAATGTAGCCGTCAGTACAGATTACAAATCAATGTTAGGAAGACCAAAATACTCCCAAGTGGACCAACGGGTAACATCATGATCCATGAAGAAAAGTTTGAAGGATTTTGTCGAGAATTTTGTCTTGCTTGCATCCACAATCATGCTCATGAAGCAGCGGTCAAGAGATCAAAAGACTTGTTGCATTAGGTAAATTCACTGCCCAAGATGTCTGTAGAGTCTTGAAGAGCAAGGATGTTACTTTGAGAACTAAAGCGCTCCTGACCCAGGCCATGACATTCTTCATTGCATCATATGCATGTAAAAGCTGATCATTGAATAAGACCATAGAAGAATCGGTGCATTTGAATCACAGTGCTGGAGAATATCAAAAGTACCACGTACTGCTAAAATTACAAACCAATCTGCATTGGAAGAGGTAAGGCCAAAGTGCCCCTTGGAGGCAAGGATGCCAATACTCAGTCTTACATACTTTGGATAGATTGTCAGGAGAGACCAGTCCCTGGAGAGGGGCATCGTGCTTGGTAAAGTGGAGGGTCAGCAAAAAAGAGGAAGGCCCTCACGGTGATGGACTGGTATTAATGGACTCAAGTGTAGGGACAATTGTAATAATGGGGTAGGAGCAGGCATTATTGCAAACTATTGTGCATAGGGTCACACAGGTCAAAGCCAACTCAATGACCCCTAACTATGACAAAAACCCTTGAAGAATTAGCGGGCGCACTGTTATAATGACAAATGTAACTAACAAAAATAACAGGCATATCAGACCCCTGGGAGGCACAAAGAGTTTGCTAAATAGATTTTATTAGGATTCTAAATAGAAAAGAGGTCGGAGGTGAGAATCAATCCACCAGCAATGTGGAAGATGGAACTGACCATAAGATTAAAGCCAAACAAAGTACAAATGATGTATTGAATGCTATAAGAGCTGTTAGAGCCCCCAATAAAATCATTGGGAAAAAATTTTGCAAAAAAATTGATTCTGATTCATGAAGACTCACTGTGTTATAAAGAAAAATGCTTGGTAGGGTCTTCTTGGCCATAATATACTTTTTAATTTTTTCATTTATTTTTGTGAAAATAGACATTAAAAATCCTTTGCTACTTTAATAATTTCTGCATGTACATCCTGGCTATACTCTTTACTGGTGTAGATGCATTTAAACTATGGCACTGGGGAAGAAGACTAAAAGGACTATCAGGTTTCAAAAGAACATATATTTAGGCATCCACTAATCCACAGAGATCACTGAAATATGAGTATGATGGCCAAGTGTGGTGAAGAAAGTAGATGGTGCTGGCTTTCAGAAAGAATAAAATCTAAGATCTTAAATGCTTGTTTTAAAACAAGCAGCATCTGCGAGAAGGAACAGCTAAGTGCACATGAAAAAATACACTGGCCTGTATCCCAATGAATGTAAATAATAAAACCCAAATCTGAAGGAGGGAAGTGTATCAGAGTTTAATTGATGAGTACTTGGTTAGCAAAAGTCTATGGATGATAATAGAAGCTCAAAATCCATTTCCAGGATCCACACATGAATTAATCCTCTGGTGAATCCCCTGTGATCATCATAGTTGAGGGATGTGAATTTTTGTTGTTTTAGGTGCCACCCAGTCAGTCCCAACCTGTAGCTACCCAATGCACCACAGAATAAAGCAGTGCCAGCTTCTGGATCATCCTCATTCCTATTCCTATACTTTAACCCTTCCTGCAGACCTGTGTCATTCCATTTTACTGAGGGGTTCCCTCTTTTTTGATGTCAATCTAACATAGTGACATGCACGGGCACTTTTCCAAACCAAACATTCAGGTGGCCACAAAACATGAAGACATATTCACTACGATTAGCGATTAGAGAGATGCAAAGACCATATGTGCTAGACTGAAGTTCTGTAATATGGCTCTTCTATGCAAGTGTCATCGGACTCCTACCCGCTTTATAGGACTGAGTAGACCTGCACTTGTGGGTTTTTGAAACTGTAGCTCTTTAGAGGAGCAGAGCTTCTCCTCTTTCTCTTAAGGAGTGGCTGGTGATTTTGAACTGCTCACCTTTTAGTTAGAGGCCTAATGTGTGTCCACTACACCACCAGAGCCCTTGTTGTTATAGGGCTACTGTGAATTGGAATCAACCCCATGGGAGTGAGTTTGTTTGTTTTTGCTTGATCTCCAGGTCTCTGTAACTCTAAGAGACAGAGTGGTACTATGCAAAGAGGGCATATGTCACATGAATAGTGGGGCTTGGTCAGTGTTTGTTACACCTTCCTTGCTAAAGGATGACCATCTCTGGAAAAGCAGGAGAGAAAGAAAGTGAGTCAAGAACTCTGTCTGAAATGGTAGAGACCACTGAGACCAGATATATCACACATGGGGTGCAAAGAATGAGAAAAGCAATACCAAGACTAACACATTCTTTTTCTCTGGACAAAGTCTATCTTCTTATTGGGCAGTGACAAGTGGGCTGGCTTCTTGGCCAAAGAATATAGCTGTGCAACTATGGGTCAGAGAGAGAGAGATGAGACTGATCCCCACTTCTTGTAACCTGCTACCTTCCCTAATGCCCTTGTTGTCATTAGGACTCATTCAGTTGCCTATGACCCACAGCGACCCTATGTGCCCTCGTCACAAGTGTTCCTATGCCTGCGCCCACTGATACCGTCACTGTGTCAAACCATCTTATTGAGGGCCTTCCTCTTTTTCCCTGCCTTCCTCCTTTCCAAAAATGATGTCCTTCTTCAGTGACCGGTCTCTCCTGACAATGTGTCCAAATTATGTAAGACCAAGTCTTGTCATCCTTGACTCTAAGGAGCACTGTGGTCTCACTTCCCACAATACAGACCAGTTTGTCCTTTTGGCAGTGCATAATATTGCATTATTCTTCAGCCCCACTGTCAAAATGCATCAATTTCCTAGTCTTGCTAATTCAGTGTCCAACTTTCACATGCATATGATGCAATGGAGAGTACCATGACTTGGGTCAGAAGCACGTTAAACCTCAAAGCAATATCCTTGTTTTTGCCCTGTTCCTGAGTTTGTTGGTCCACCATCCTCTTACCCCCACCCCATCTCTCACCTTTCAGCTCCCATGCCACACTGGGGGAGTCAATCGTCCCATTGTTTTCTCCTCAGGATTATTTAACCTGCCTTTCGTGTGTGTGTGTGTGTGTGTCTGTGTGTGTGTGTCTGTGTGTCTGTGTGTGTGTACCTATAAATGGTCATTTGATTACTTTTGTGAAAATTCCCCAACCAGGTCTGGTGAAGTGCCAAGTACTGCCGCCCAAGACAGCAGTCTATTTTTGGGGTTGCTCAGGGACTTTGCTTCCATTACAGATCTGTTATGCTCCATTCATGATTCACCCCATTTTCAGGGATCAGACCGGACATATTTTCAACATTGTGGATCCAGTGCTATCCTTGACAGAGCTGTGGACAAGTGAGGAGGCATCGTGTCCTGAGCTGGGGCCAGCCCTATGGTCCTCTCTGTACAATGGCTGCTCTACAGCAAGGAAGGTGTAGAGTGCCTGGTGATGTTTCACCAATTGTATCATAGCTGAGAGAAATTACTGATAGCCAAGTAAAGTGGGACTGGAGGAAAGTAAAAGGAAAGAGAGGAAAGAACTAGGAAGTAAAAGCTATATGGAGAGCTATATATATAGAAAGAGACATGTATATATCTATAAATACATATAACTATAAGGGTATCAGACTACGTGTGTATATTTATATCTTAAAGGAATAAGGTAGCAGATGAAGTTTTGACCTCTATTTAAGTCTTCCCTCAACACTAGAACACTTTGTTTTCATAATGTGGCACTGTATTTATACTCACCTTTCCGACATATCACTGAAGACAAAATGGGTGCATAAGCAAATATGGTAAAGAAAGCTGATGGTGCTTAGATATCAAAAAATATAGCATCTGGGGTCTTAAAGGCTTGAAGGTAAACAAGTGGCCATCTAGCAGGGAAGCAATAAAGCCCACTTGGAAGAAATTCACAAGCCTGTGTGATTACAAGATGCCAAAGGGAACAAAATCAGGTGATCAAAAACAAACAATTATATCAAAGTGAAAGAGAAGGGTCAGAATGGATATCCAAAGCCCATATGTTGATATTGCCAGTCCCTCACTGAAGGGATGCACAGAATGACCAAGGCAGCCAGGAAGCAGTATAGCTCCGAGAGACCGCACAATATTCCACTCGTTCTTTAATGCTTACTCTCCTAACTATTATGACACCAGTTATACCTCAAAAGTCCTGCTGGACCAGCGTACGTACATTGGTACAGATAAGAGCTCTCTGTGCAAAGAATTCAGGATACATAAACCCTTCAGAAACAGTAATGTGAGTAATGACTCCATAAGGGTATGGGAAAGGAAGGATGGGGCGGGGGGAGGGTAAACGGATAGCAATGATGGATGTATAACTTCTCGTGAGAGGGAAGAATAAAAAAATGTGGGTGAAGGTATACATCAGATGGTGTGAGATATAAAAATTATAATAATATGTAATATTTTAAGGGTTTACAGTGGTGGTAGGGTGGGGAAGAGAGGGAATAAAGAGGAGCTGGATCAAAAAGCTCAAGCACAAGGAAAAGGTTTTGAAAATGTTGATGACAATATCTGCACAAGTTCACTTGTTCTAATTGATTTATGGATTGGCATAATATCTGTAAGAGCCCCCAGTAAAATGATTTTTAAGGAGAAAAGGTAACAACATCCTTGCTCTTTAATACTCTAAAGAGGTCTTGTGCAGCAGACTTACCCAATGCCATAAGTCTTCTGACCTCTTGACTGCTGTCTCCGTGAACATTGATGAGGTATCCCAGAAAGAAAAATCCTTGACAACTTTTAACCTTCTCTTCATCGATCATCATGTTACCTATTGGTCTGGTTGTGAAGATTCTGGTCTCCTAAAATGACTTGTAATTCATAACGAAAGCTTGCCGTCCTGGTTCTTTACTGCAGGGACGTCAATTTCTTCTCATTTTCAGGAAACAAAGTGGTGTCCTCTATATACTGAAGGCAGTTTGTAGGTCTTCCTTCAATCCTAATGCCACACTCTTCTTCATATAATTCAGCTCCTCTGGTGATTTGCTCAGCCTACAGACTGAACAAGTATGGTAAACACAGCTTTCCTGATTTTAAACTTTGCAGTATGCCTTTCTTTTGTTCACACCACTGCCTCTTGATCTGTGTGCAAGTTCCTCGTGAGCACAATGAAGTATTCTGAAATTTCCATTCTTCTCAGGGTTATCCACAGTTCATTATGTTCCACACAGTCAAATAAATGTCTTTGCATAGTCAAGGAAACACAAGTAAACAGCTTTCTAATATCCTCTGCTTTGAATAAAAACAGATCTGACATCAGTAAATATATCCTTTGTTCCAAATCCTCTTTTTATTTGTTTGATTTGGTGGTGGATGGGGTGTGAGCTATATATGTGTGTGTGTGTATATATATAATTTGTATATATATAAATTTATATACACAAATTTTAGATATATATACATTTATATACACACATTATATATATTTATATATATATAATGTGTGTATATATATACACACACACAAAATATTTTATTAGGAGCTAAGCCCAACATCACATTATTCCATAGTTCAATAATATCAAGCAGTGTTGCACAATAATTACCACAATCAGTTCCAAAATATTTTCTTCCTTTTTGCACTCCTTGATATCAGCTCTCCCTTAGCTCCCACTGTACCTCCCCCACTATACCTCCAGAAACCCTTATTCTAATTGTTTTCTCTATAGATTAATTTATCCTGGGCTTCACATACCGTAAAACACATCACAGAGAGTCAGGAAGACTACCAAAAATGACAAAATACAACAGAGACAAAACCCAAGGTGGTGAAAAAAAAACCACAGAAAACATTAAAAACTGGATCAAGCACAGATTATATTGGAAGGGAGATCAAGTGAAAGGTTTTAACCATTGAAGTCAGATTTCTCATTTTCATGCACTAAAGTCATTTCTCTAATACGCTCTGTCTGATAACCAGGTTATTTTTTGGGGGGGAGGGGGGCATCACTGCCCTCTGGTGGTGGGAGTAGGAGGCCCAGCTGCTAGATTTGAACCTCCAACCCAGTGGGCCACAGTCCCGCACACAACCACTATGCCACCAGGGCTCAACCCTATAACCAGGTTATTTTAAACACTTAATTACAGTTAGAGGGAAATCACCAAAGACTTATTCTTTGTGTAGATCCTGCAAATCTATTTTGGGTTTCCATGGTCATCCATAGCCTTCTGCACAGCCGAATCTCACAATTTAAGCTCTGATACAATTCCCTCTTTCATATATGGCATTCATAATTTACAATCCTTGGATCACCGATGTTGGTGTGCTTCTTCACATGGGCTTTAGCTGGAATCCCACTTAGATGGCTTCTTACCCATGTCCTCTCCGAACCTAGCTTGACCTCCTGGCAGTTCCCTGACAAGGTCCTGCTGCAACAATTGTTGAATGGCCTTCAACAAAATTTTAGTTGTGAATGTGAAAACTTCTCTAATAAACTTCCTTGATTGTGAGTCCCACAAATAGGTTGTCTCAGAAACCCACCGGGAGTCGCTATGAGGCAGCAAGGACTCCAGGGCAGTGACACAAAAATCCATCTATTTAGCCAATATCCTAGAGAAAGAAGAACTCAAACACCAATAGCTATCTATATACCCATTTACCTGACAACACAAGTTATAACAGAAAAAATATGAGGCCTAAATGGAAGAATGGATCAACAAACTATGGTACCTCCACACCAAAGAATGCCATGTAATGTTTCAGAAGAACATCTCATAACTTGGATGAAAATGGAAGATACTATCCTGGATGAAATAATTCAATCTTAAGCGAGCATATGTTATATGAGATAACTATTATAAAAAGCCAAGGAGTGGTCTTTGTTGGAAAAGAAATATCTTTACTGTGTAACCAAAGTGACAGGGAAAGGTAAATCACAAACTAAGAAGTAGACACTATTAATTTGGGTGAATGAAAAGGTTAAAGAAAAAAAATTGGGAGTGATGGCAGTGGAAAAGAAAGAAAAAAATATTCTGTGTTGGTTAAGTGATTGTACAAATATTTATTAGATTAGTTCCTTTATATAATTAATAATTGTGTGGGCAGTTGATATATCAATCACTTAAGAAGAAGGTAAAATAATATGAGTTTTGGTAGTGGGTGTGCTTCTTTTCCCCTTTACTTTTGCCATTTTTCCATTAATCTTTAAAATATCTCAACACAAGGACACTTTAGTATTTTCCCAATAAATCTGATTATATATTTTTCAAATGCTAGTTAACATGGAATGATTTTGAACAAAAGTGAAAGAAAATTGTAGCTAACTTTACTTCTTATAATATGGAAAAGGGGTACTGGTGGTGATGTGGGTTAGACCTTGGGCTGCTAACTACAAGGTCAACAGTCACTCCCTGGGAGAAAGATGACACTGTCTGCCCCTATAAAGATATATATATATATGATACATATATATAAAAGATATATATATGATACATATATATATATATAAGATATATATATATAGTGAGAGAGAGAGAGAGAGAGAGAGAGTCCACAGTAGTAGATTTTTTTTTTGGGGGGGGGGCATCACTGCTCTCCGGTGGTGGGAGTAGGAGGCCCAGCCCCACTGCTGGAATTGAACCTCCGTCCCAGTGGGCCGCAGTCCCGCGCACAACCACTACGCCACCGGGGCTCAGCCAGTAGTAGATTTTTTTAAAAAATTGAAAACAGGATCCGAGAGAGCAAACCTACAGGAGCAAGGTGAAGGAAAAACCTGATATATAGGTCAAAAAAGAACTCCACCTTGAGATTACTGAGATGAAGACAAATGAATTTAGGTGACAAAGCACATATTTACAAAACCTGTCATTTCTGGGCAGGCCATTAAAATCCATACTGTAAAAGGACTCTGGCCATAAGAAATACTTATCTGATAAACAGAAGGACCTTTGATTGTTCCTGTTTTCTATTATGAAAATAAACTGCATGACCAGTGTATTATGCTGATTTGCCCCTTATTGATAACAATAGAATGAGACTCTCACCCATGGGATGTGCACAAACCATCGCTGCCGCAATGACAAAAAGGGACTTGCAGCTTCTACAGGGCATGGTCTGAATTCCTTCTTGGGGCTGTTCAATTTTTCTCAATGCAGCAATTTATGTGACTTTTCCTCTTCTTCTAAAATTATTCTGATTAATAATCTTAAGTAAACCATTATTATAATTTTAGGAGTTTGAGCTTTGAGATTTTCATTCATAAAATCTTCTTTTTTCATAAAAACTACATGACTACATGTAACTCATTTCTAGTGGTTATACCTGTTTGGGAATCCTGTTGGCTTCCCTGGAAATCTTCTGCTCCCTGGTTACCTTAATTGATAGGAACCATAAAACTGAAACAGAATTTTTCTTTCTGGTTAAAACAAGATGCTAAAGAAATACACTCAGAGGAAGGAGATGTTGACACAGCTGTCTTTTATATCCACTAGAGGAATGTTTCTTCACAACAATGATGTAGTTAAAGAGAATTTCTTGACAGGGTGGTGGAATTGACCCTGTCTGTGGTTTCCCAGACTACTGGGATGGCTTTATTTCAAGGTTTTGAATCTTTCCTTTCTTGGCTCTTGTCCCACTAGCAAGAAAGAATTCAGATCTGAGTTGGAGAAAAGATTTGAAAGTATTGTTAAGTGGCTAGCATAGGGACTGGGGTGTCCATTACGCATGCTCAGAGTTTCAAGCTCCCAGTCAGGAAGGGGTGGTACACCTAGGTGAGTGGTACACCTCGATTGGTCCATCTAGGCCAGGTGAATGTAATTCAGCCAAGGGGTCAACCAGTGCCATCGACCATGCCACCCAAAGGCAGCCCTGAAAAGCCAGAAGTTTTTCTCTCTGGCTCTCTCCCAATGGTGCACTCCGTTCAGCACAGCCCAGCTATAGCCCGAACCGGGACCACGGTCCTGCATGATTGTGC
Source organism: Nesogale talazaci (assembly GCA_004026705.1). Taxonomy (NCBI): domain Eukaryota; kingdom Metazoa; phylum Chordata; class Mammalia; order Afrosoricida; family Tenrecidae; genus Nesogale; species Nesogale talazaci. The sequence goes on along the minus strand of PVJH01006336.1, from coordinate 70,819 downwards.
TGCTACGATCCTTTATAATCTCACTTGGATCACAGATCAGGCTTCAGTGTGAATTCTCTCTCATGGGAAGTCAAGGACTGAGGGATATTTCTCTACCAGGAGAGAGAGACCTCACAGTGTCTAGTGAGATTACTGAGATCATTTGGTGTGAAGCACCACCAGTTAATCCAAGGACAGGGAAGAATGAAGAGTTAGATTTTATCCTATTGTTAGCCCTTGGCTAACAATGGCTAGTTTTCTAGCAGGTTTTCTGCAATTGACTGGCTTTCTACAGCACCCCTTCCCTTGCCAGATTTGTGTAACCTGATACCCCAGAGTTTATTCTGTGTCCTTTTCGCCAGCCCCCACTCCCCCAAGTAAGTCAATTCAGTCATTGTGGGGGCTGTATAAATATCCACTATCTCCTCTTCCCTTGGTAAGGAAATATGTCTTATCTGCCCTTTACCTTCCTTTGTGCTAGAGAGGCATGGAGGAAGTGTGCCTCTACCTCCCTTTTGTGTGAAGATTCCATCTTTTGTCACACTTTGTCCTCAGGCAGAGAGTGTTTAAAAATAGAATGTGCTTAAAAGTGTGTCTAAAAGTAGAATATAACTCTCATGAGCCTACAGAGAAAATTTCGCCTTCAGGTGCTCACAAGGACCAGGGCACTTGTCTTGGCATGTCTTTAATGACTTACAGAAAATCACTGCATCCTATTGAAAAGTGTGAGTCCTGGTGGCTATGACTTAGGGCTGCATGGTGGTGATTCATACTCAGACCACTATGTAGTCATTTGATGGAAGCCCCAAACACCCTGTAATGCTTTAAAATCTGCATTGCTGTGTATATCCCAAGCATGGGCCTTTCATTGCTTCTGCTGGCTTGCCTTTTACTATGATGAGTTGGCTTGCTATCAGTCATGATTTTTATGATGCTTTTCTTTGTTTTCCTTATCTATTAATGACCTAATGATCATGTAGTCATTGGGTTCCCCCTAGGCTTTGTGCTGATGATGTAGTGAAGAAAGCTGATAGTGCCCAGCTATCAAAAAAATATAGCCTGTGAAGTTTTAAAGACTTGAAAATAAACAGGTGGCCATCTAGCTGAGAAGCAACAATGTCCATATAGAAGAAGCACGCCACCATGTGTGATCACAAGGTATCAATAGGATTAGGCATCAGGCATCAGAGAACAAAAAAGCATGAATGAGTGGGAGTGCAGAGTGGAGACTCAGAGCCCAGCTGTAGATAATTAGACATCCTCTTACAGAAAGGTCACTGGGAGGAGACGAGTCATTCAGGGTGCAGAATTACACCATTGAAACAGAACAACTTTCCTCTAATTCTTCCTGTGCCACCCTTCCCCCACCCCACCCCACCACACACACACACACACACACACACACCACTATCATGATCCAAATTCTACCTTACAAATCTGGCTAGACCAGAGGGTGCACACTGATACAGATAAGAACTGGAAACAAAGGGAATCCAGAACTGATAAACCCTCAAGACTAATAATGAGAGTAGAGATACCAGAAGGGGAAGGGGAAGGTGGGGAGAAAAATGGGGAACCAATCACAATGATCTATATATAATCCCCTCCCTGGGGGACAGACAACAGAAGAGTGGGCGAAGGGACACATCAGAGAGTGTAAGACATGAAAAAAATGATCATTTAAAAATTATCAAAGGTGTAGGAAAGGTGAAAAAATGAGGAGCTGATACCAAAGGCTCAAGCAGAAAAAAAATGTTTTGAGAATGATGATAGTAACAAATATGCAAATGTGCTTGACACAATGAATGGAAGTATGGATTGTGATGAGAGTTGTATGAACCCCAAATTAAATGATTTTTAAAAGATGGTTGTCTTTTTCTTGTTTCATCCTGAATGAATGGGTCTCTTTGAATTTAGAAGAAGTCCTAGTAGCATAGAGGTTACACATTAGGCTGCTAATTCCAAGGTAAGCAGTTTTAAACCACCAGCTGTTCTGGGAGAGAAAGACAGGGTTCCTACTACTGTAAAGTAACAATCCTGAAAACTCCAGAGGAAGTTCTACCCTGTCCTACTGAGCCCATGTGTGTTGGCCTCAACCCCATGGCAGTAAGTTTGGGGCTTATTTGAAATTAGGGCCCTCTTTTCCCTCTAGAACAAAACAAGCCTGCAAGACACAGAGGAAATTAAATTAGTCATTGCTCTGAATTAAGAAAGAACAGTATTGAACTCCTTTGCTTTTCTTCTCTGAGTAAAATGAGGGCTAACAGCAATAAATATTTGTCAAGAAGAAATCAATAATGGCTGGTTTTTAAAAAGAGGAGTTTTCATCGAGGCTCAAGTTCTAATGCCAGATGGGGGAACAAAAATTCTGGAAATCCACTTGCTCTGATATAATTTCAGAAGACAATATACAGAGAGTAACAGTGGCTTCTTGCTGACAGGATGCATTGAGGTTAATCCTAAAGACACAAATCCATGCAGTAGACTCATCACAAGGATCCTTAGTTGTTCAAACTACTGTGCTACCAAGATGGTAGCTTAGGAGATAAGAGCAAGCCAGGACTGAGTGAGGAAAAAGATATGTATATTGGCACAGCCATGTGTTCTTTGTTCTGACGGTGGGGGAAACAATTAAATGTATTTTATAGAGACTCCTGTACTAAAACTTAGAATAAAGACCAGACAAAGACAGGTCATACAGATGAGGGAGAAAATAAGCATGAAGTCAAATGGTGTCCAAAGGACTTATGAACATGTTTCCTATCATAGACCATAGAGAAGAAAGCAAAGTCATCACAAAATCATGGTTACCCAGAGATCAATGTTACAGATGGGACTAAAGAGATAGACTGGCTCTCACTGCCAGCAAGTCAACTCTGATCTGACTAAGAGCAATCCTGTCCGACAGGGTGGAACTACCCTGGTAGGTTTTGAAGACTGTCACTCTTTTTAGGAGTAGAAAGCCTCATCTTTCTCCCATCGAGTCCTCACCATGGTGGTTTCAAACTGTTGACCTTGTGGATTGTAGCCAAATGAGCACTACAACACCAGGGCTCCCCAAAAAGAAAAACACACTCAGCATAACTTAAACGGAAAGAACCAAAGGAAAAAATGCAGGCCACCAGTTGCAAAATCAAAAGACTCTATGGCAGAATAGTACATGATGCAGAAAACATCAAAAGAAGATGGAGAAAGTAGTTAACCTTCCACCATTTCACAAAATGGCACAGGAGTAAGAAGCAATGGTGCTGACGTAAGTTTTCTCAGCTGCACTGAAAGCATCAGCTAGAACCAAGTCTCCCTGAATTGACAGAAAACCAATTGGAATGCTTTGACAAGCTGATGCAGCACTGGAGGACAGCTCCTTGGCCAATGACCTGGAAGAAATCCGTCTTTGTATTTATTCCAAAGAAAAGTTACCCAATAGACTACTCTAATTGTAGGACTATATCATTGGTAACACAAGTGAGTAAATTTTTTCTGAAGATCACCCAATAGTGGTTGCAGCAGTTCCTTGACAGAATTTCAAGCACAATTTAGAAGAGGACATGGAGCAAGAGAGACAATTGTTGATGTCAGATGGATCTTGGCTGAAGCAGAGACTGCCCAAGCGATGTTTCCTTGTGTTCTGTTGCCAATACCAAAGCAGCTGACTGTCCGGATCACAACAAATTGTGGAAAATGGAAATTTCACATCATCTTCATGTGAAACCTGTACGTGGATCAAGAGGCAGTTGTGAGAACAGAATGAGAGAATATTGTATTTTTTTTTAAACCAGGAAGGGGGTGTATCAGGGTTATAGTTCCTCACCATGTATATTTATCTTTATACTGAGCAATTAATCAGATAATGCGGTTTATATGAAGAAGAATGCAGTATCAGGATTGGAGGAAGGTTTATTAGCAAACTGCAATATGTTGACAGTAAAACCTTGTTTTCAGAAAGTGAGGAGAACTCGGAACAAAAGATTGCAGTCTTCTGTATGGATTACAACTCAATATAAAAATCTTTACAAGTGGGCCAACAGGTAACATCAAGATAAATGGAGAAAAGGTTGAAATTATCAAGGATTTTATCTTGTTTGCATCAACAATCAGTGCTTATAGAAATAGTAGTCAAGAGATCAAAAGTCACATTGCATTAGGTAAATATGTTCCAGACAACCTCTTTAGAGTGTTGAAAAGTAAGATGCCACTTTAAGGACTAAGGTGTGCCTGACCTATGCCATGGTATTTTCAATTGCCTCATACATGTGAAATGCATGTTTAAGTTGGACACTGAATAAAAAAGACAAGAATAATCAATATATTTGAATTATGGTGCTTGCAAGGAGTATGTAAGTACCATGCTAGGTAGGTTTATTGTGTCAACATGGTCAATAAGAACATGTTGGATTGACTGAGACCTGGTGGCCTAGTGGTTGTGTGCGGGACTGCAGCCCACAGGGTTGACGATTCAAATCCAGCAGCAGCTCTCCAGGAGCAAGGGTGGGCTTCCTACTCCCACTAGGGCAGTGGTGCAAGGGGAAAAAAAAGAAGAACATGTGGGATTAATAAGCAGCATCCGAACTGGAGGGCAGTTTGATTGGAGGGCAAAGAGATAAATGGCTCAGCAAAGCTCACCTGTGTCTCTCTTGATCTCTGGTGATTGGACTAGTGCGCAGCTGCCTTAACTAGTTCTCTACCTCAACTTTTGAGCTACACTACCTGTGGAACACCCAACCTGTGGACCGTGTCACTAGAACTTGAGGTTCCTTCGAGACCTGCTTTGCCACGCTGCTAGTGTATTCTTCACTTGAGCTGGGGACTATTGGATCCTGTCATCTGGTTGACTGTTGGTGACCCACCATGCTTTTTGATGCCTGTGGATGGTCTGCCTGCATTGCTCTACGCAAGACTCAGCTGTCTATTTCCTTGTCCTTGGACCAGGAAGAACTTCTGATATATTAACTGTTCCATGGAAGTGAATTGAACTGAGCCCTCTGTACTGCTGTGTGGAATAATTAGCTGATATATTGCTTCATACTACATATCTATATGTATATAATCTATATAATCATAAGTGTCCTGGTTTTGTTTCTCTAGAGAACCCCATCTAACACACGTACCATGAAGTACCATAAACGAACAAACAAATCTGTCTTGGAAGAAACACAACCAGAATGTTTCTTAGAGACAGGGATGAAGAGATTTCATTTCATATACCTGTTACATGTTGCCAGGAGAGACCAGTTCCTAGAGAAGGACGTCATGCTTGGTAAAGTAGAGGTGCAGTGAAAAAGTGAAAGGTCTGATGACAGTATGGATTGGCACAGTGGCTGCAACAATAGGCTCAAACATAAGAAAATTGGGAAGGTGGTACAGGGGTGGGCAATGTCCTCACACTGTTGTACACAGGCTTGCTATGAGTTGGAACCTACTGGATGGCACACACTTAGCAACAACATGGATGAAGAAAATGCTATAAGAATAGTAAAAAAGATACTCAAGACTAGATTGTGTTATAAGAAAGATTTTAAAATATTAATGAAAGATATTAATACCTGGGGGAAATAAAATTCTCATGATATTGCCCTATTGCTTTTTGATCGGCATCCTCACTTGCCATATTATTTGCTTTTATCTCAGTGTCATCAGCTGCGTAATCTACCCTTCACCATCTTTTCACCGTAGACACAGGAGGATCTCATTTCTTTATAGGTAGGCCAATTAGACAATAGAGATTGTGTTTAATAATTTAGAGAAGAGACAGGCTCTTTTCTGAACATGTTGTTCATCTTTGTAAAAACCCTTTATGCTTCGGCTGAACTTACAGTGGTTGTGTGCTTCTAGCTCTTTGAACGCTTTCAAGCATGGCATAATTCACTCATCATTCACTCATTGGATACGATGTGTTTGGCACTTTCTTTATGTTCTGTGCTTGTTTGTCAAAGTAACAAAAGCAAGGGACTAAAAATGTAGCATTTCATAAAGTTAATAACAAGTTTTATGAAACGAATCAATTAATATGATAAGCGTAATTCCATCTAATTTGTATACCTATGGACAGAATGAACACTACTACAGGTGTTTAGAATATGCTTTATATAGATGAATGGTAAAAAGAAAAGAAATGTAAAATTGTGATTTTCATATTGAGCAGCTACCCAGGTACCCACCTTAGAGAGAAATCTGATTACAAGTGCCATTTTAGCAATCAGCTCACTGAACTCAACAAAAAATTAAGTTCATCACTAGATTAAATTCCATCACTAGTGGGTGAAATTGGAAGGATGACAAAATAGGATACATGTAAACATCCTTTCTGACTTGTAATAAAAGTTTAATGCAAAGTAAGAAAAAGAGGTTGGGTAAGACCTAATCTCAATCCAGTCCTATTAATTCAGTGGATTTTCTCGAGCTCAAATGAGCTATCTCATTTCATTCCAATATATCTTTTGCTTAAGCAGAGTTTGTTGTTTTTTGTGTAACTTACAGCCTACAGTTTTGAATAATAACCTACCCTTTTAGACAAGAGGTCCTGCAGTATTGAAGAAAGCACAAGAGTAGCAATGAAAGCACATAAAATGATTCTCCTTTACCTCAAAGCCACTAACCAATCTCTCTCCCTCTTCATTCATGGAACATGGACACTGCTCTCCTTTGCACCACCAAAGCAAGACCTTCAAGTTCATTCCTGTTCATGATGTCACAGGTCTCTGTGCATTCCACAGTATCCTGGAGACCAAGGCTGGGAAAGCTGAAGAACCTTCAGCTAACAGGGACATGGCAGCGGACCAAGGAGTAGTGACCTTCTTCTTTATTCTTGAGATGTACTGTTGCCAAGAAGCCACATTCTTGCCTAATAACATGACTTCAGGTACAGTCACCAGTAGATTGTTGCAGCACATAGAAAATGTAAGCGTCACTGGGCCTGAACCATGCAGGAGATGGCCTTCCTCTATGACAAGTCCCTCCTCTTCCCCACCCTACCAAATTTACCATTAGGGATGTATTCTTTAAGGGAAGAGAAATTGAAAGGTTTTATTTTTTACTTTTAGAAATTCTTATTCAAATCCAGAACTCCCTGAAAGGCTATATATACTATATATACTATATATTTTAACTTTTGTTTTCATGAAGAAGCTTAGTTTTGGAGAATTTAGAAAGGAACGTATTTTGATATGTTGTGGATGCTAGGAGAGTCCATAGCAGTTTAGGACTTGTGTTCTCAGTCTCCTGGTTCTGTCTGTTACTGCAGCTCATTCATTCCTCATTTGATAACTGTCCCAGTATCCAGAGTCTTCCCTCAGCTGTGCAATTGTTCAACATCTATATTTGTGAAATGTATCACCCCTAATGCAACAAATCACTGCACCTCCCAAGTTCTGCTTTTCTTCTCCAGAAAATTAAAAACTCGTCTGGCCCTGAAGGATTTTTCACAGACTGAAAGACATGCAAATGAGCACAATTTAAAAGGTTTTTAATTGATCTATTACAATTTTTCATCATAAATTTCATCAACTTCACATTCAAACAATTTAGACTGCTCGTCATCGTCCACATCCACTAAGAGTTTGCCCTTCACCCACTACTTAATTTCTCTTCTCCCACTTGTGGATGACAATCTTATGAAATAGTTTTACATATCGTTTTCTCAAATGAGCACTGAAGCACCTACTTGATTTCTGAAGCCTCCTTACCTTTGGTGACCACATTGCCACATGCCACCAGACTGGCCTGACCACATTGTGTGGTCTTCCTGCCATATAGGGACTTCAGACACCACCACATCCACACACACACACGCACGCAACAACAAGACTCACTGTCATCAAGTTGATGCTAGCTTATAGCGACACTCTAGGACAGAATCATAGTGACCCTGTTAGACAGGATAGAACAGCCCCTGAGAGTTTCCAAGACTGTTAATTCTTGGTAGGAGTAGCCCTGTCTTTCTCCCATGGAGCACTGGGTGGTTTTGAACTACTGACCTTGCAGTATCAGTCCAATGTATAACCACAAGACAGTAGATAAGATCCATGTGATGGAATAGGTTACAGTTCTCCATACAGTTTTCCCCATATCAATCAGCCCCAAATCACAGCAGGAAAATTTCCCATGGAGTCTATACAGTATGCAAATATCAAAAAAGAGTACACGGTTGTCACATAACTCAAGGTATGTGCCTTTAAGAGGTGACAACGGGGGGAAATGGAAAATAACTAGACTTGACAATGCACTTTAAAAGTGCATGATTATCATAAAACAAATATTATATGGCATATGCTTACTGGCTGACTTGCACAATACTCCCATTATAATGATGGGAGAGATACAAAATGAAAGGGATATTTTTAACAACAAGCTTACATGATGCAGATGTAGCCATTCTTAATGATTAATATCACATCAAAAGAGAACTGTACTTTTTGTTTGTTTCATTTAACGAAGGTCAGCATACTGGGAAGCAATTGTCATCACCATTACAGACATATTTACATATTTTTCCTGCATTGTTCTAAGCCATCATGTGTGCGGATGAGTCAATTGGTATGCAGATTGTCTATCATTATAACTATTTGAAAATCAACTTTGTTTTAGTGTTGCAAGTTAAGATTTTTACAAGCACTATTTGAATGCTCTGTGCAGCTCAGAATAGGTAGGTAGGTGGTTCTGCCATCCTTTCCTTAGGGGTTGCTGTCTCCTCTCTACAGATCCCTGGTGGCACAGAGGGTGAAGTGTTGGACGGCTAACCTCCAGGTCAGTGGTTCAAATACATTAGGAGAAAGACGAAACTGTCTGCTTCCATAAAGATTTATAGTCTTGGAAACCTTATGGAAAAGTCAGCTCTGCCCTCTAGGGCAACCAAACATGAGTCAGAATTGACCCAATAACAGTGGATAGACTAGGTGGTAGAAAGACTGTCCTTCATCTTGGAATATCACAACCTCTAATAAAGAAAAATCATAAATGTCAGAAGAGAGAACCATTTGGTGTGTACTGTGAGGAACTGTCACTCAAAATCACCTTACATTGCTGTGATTCAATCTAGTCAGTTCATGTCAGAGAGCTAGCCGTGTCAGAAATCAGATGTCCATGAAATCCTATGGAGTTGTTAAATTTTTTAAAATTCTTTTGATGTCAGAGGAGGAATGAATTAAATATACAAATACAATTTGTCATAAAGAAAATGTTCCAAAGATGAGAAAACTTTCATAGGCTCCTATGTTTCACCCCAGCAGCATCACCATTCATGGGGCTAAAGGAGAGTTCTTAAAATTACAACTTACTCTAAAATGCAGCTTCCAGTTTCTGTTTCTCAAGTGGATTGCATGTAGAGAATACTCAGAAAGAGCCCAATGCCCAAAGCAAGACCATCTCTGCTAAACCACTTAGTGGGCTCTTGTTTGATCTGAAAGTGATTGCAAGAAACCCAGTTCCTTCATAGTTCAAAAGGAAACCCAATGACAAATGGCATGGGTAAATAACCTCAACTTCAAAGATTTCCCAAACTCTGGATTCAAGGACATTAAACTGGTTTCTCAGTTCACTGGTGTTGTTGACCCAGTCCATTCACCCATGCGACATGCATGAAACTCAGTGCTTCATCTGTGAAAAGTCATCAAGCTGGAAATTCTGTGCTCATGAAAAAGGAGGGGTGCTCATTCCCTGGGCCACCTCTCCCACTTCATAATTACAATGTCATCAAGGGCATTGGTGTTGAACACATTTTTGCATCTCTCCAAACCCTATTTCTAAGCCCTTAGATGGGATCCAGTGGGAGGAAGATGTGGCTGCTGGCTTTGAAGCCCACAGAGACAGGTCTGCCCTGTCCTCTGGGGGAGTTAAGAGTCAGCAGTAATGGGATGGCAGTGAGTTCATTGTGTTCTCAGGGACAAAGGACCCCACCCCCTCACGCAAATATTTTGGAGACGCAAATATTTTGGAGAGACCACTTTATTAGTCTTAAACAGGGCAAAGTCATGAGAAAGGCCAATCGTCTGATTAAGAGAAACCTTTGGCATGAAGCAAACGTGTGGTTTAAAGACTCCATGGCCAGCCATGTCATTGAGGAAAGATGGTACAAAACAAAGGAAATCATCACAAAATCATGATTAGCGGGCTGAGCCCCGGTGGCGTAGTGGTTCTGTGCGGGACTGCGGCCCACTGGGACGGAGGTTCAATTCCAGCAGTGGGGCTGGGCCTCCTACTCCCACCACCGAGAGCAGTGATGCCCCCCCCCCCAAAAAAAAAAAAAACCAAAATCATGATTAGCAACAGATGGCTGCTATAGGATGCAGGAAAGGAATATGATTAGGACACACACATGGGTACAACTTACAAAATGGGTTCTTTCTTTGATCACTTGGCTACTTGATAGTCGAAGTATAACTCATGACCATGCAGTCCTAGTACCCCAACTTCTAGGTGACAAATGGTCAAAAACACCATTTAATGGTCAAAAAACCATTAAAGATATGCCCATGCAAGCCCCTCCTCCCAGTAATCTACAGTCAAACACATTCTGACTGAGGGTAACGCTGTCACACTACTGGTAACTGGTCAGAATAAACTCAAATGAAAGCTGAACTTATGTCAAAACTCAAAACAGAGTTAGGACTCCCACTCTAAATCATGGCCTTTAACAAACCAAGTGCTTTTAGAGCTTACGCTCCAATACAATTGTTGAAACCATTCAGAATGAAGGAAAAGGTAAGGCCATTGCTCCTCAGGAAGTTAAATGAGCAAAGTTGTTTGGGGAATTGATAGATTCGATACAATCTGCGATGTGTAATAGCAGAAAATACCAGTCAGGGGAAGGGGCCCTGTGGCGTAATACCAAGCTCTCAGTTGGTAATCGAAAGGTCAGAACACAGAAGCAGCTCTGCTGCAGGAAAAACCTGGCCACTTCTCACAAAAATTTCAGTCTTGGAACTATATGGGGCATTTCTACTCTGTCCTACAGGTCACTGTGAAGGTGAATGAAGTTGGCATGGTTTTATTCAGAGAGCGCAGTGACCAAGTGAACCTCCATCCTGGGGATTGGTGCCTTCCCACCATGTATCAGATGAGAAAACTAAGCCCCCCAAAATACTCCTGGCACTTGGGGCTGCAACTGCCAGACCAGAGCTCCCTCCTTGAGAATAAGCTAGAGTACGTCCTGAACAACCCTATGTATGTGCGAAGATGTAAAGGTGAATTCAGTGAACATTGTTAAACTATTAGGGTTTTTTTATTCCCACCCCTAGTTCCTGAACTGTCATCAAATTTAAAAAAACTGGACGGCGATATGGCAACAATATTTGGTAAGGAATCTTCTCACTTCAAGCAATGAATCTGTATTTAAGGGGCATTGAATTTTGATGGTCTAGTGTTTCCTAAATGATCTGCTACAAGCTAGGAGGAAGTGATTTTTTGCTGTCCCCTAGAATCACCTTCCCACATCCCATAGCGTTAATGTCCACAGTTAAGAGTCAAACTCCTGGGGGGGGGGGGGGAGAGTGGAAAGAGAGAAAGAAATGAGAATAAAAAATGAGGAAAAAAAGTCCTGCTGACACCATTAAATGCTCATCTGCTGACCAAAGCGTTGGCCAGTTGAACCCACCAGTGGCTCCAAGGGAGAAAACATTTGAAGATCTGTTTCATAGAGATTGTTGTTGTTGTTGTTGTTGCTGTTGTCGGGTGCCTTACAATCGGTTTCAACCCATAGCGACCTTATGCACAATAGAACAAGATACTTCCAGGTCCTGTACCATCCCCATAAAGATTACAGCCTAGAAAACCCCATGGGTCACTCTCAGGATGTACGTGACAGCAAACAACAAACTTTAAAAAAGTGTTAGAGATATCTGTCTCACTTTTGAAGCTCTCCAGGAGCCCTCGGGCTGCACTGGTTGTGCACTGAGTCACCTCCCACAGTGCAGGATATAGATGGAACCTTCTATCCCCATAAAGAGTTACAATATACCAGGGACTAGTCAATGACAATAGTACCAGAAGTTTTTTTATGCTCCAGGGAAATGATCGATAAGACTCTACCATGTATTGACAAGGAGGACTCCAAAGGAAGTAAAAAGTAGATAAAACAACAAGATCAAAACAGAACAATAATGGGTTTGGGGCTTGCACTACAGCCAACTCCAATTTAAAACAAATAGTTCTCACACCATGACCCTGCTCAATACTTGCCCTCAGGAAGGGGAACACTGGAGATATTGGTGCTATAACAAAGTGTGGTGAAGAAATTAGATGATGCCCAACTACCAGATAAAATAGTGTCTGGGGCCTTAAAGGCTTGTTTCCAAACAAGCAGCCATCTGAGTTAGATATCAATTAAGTCCACATGGAAGAGGCACAAAAACATCAGTGGCAGAGAACTGGAAATCACATATTTCAAAGCTGATGGATGAAATAGTATCAGAGCAGGGCTGAACCCTGGTGGCGTAAGTGGTTGAGTGTGGGACTGCAGCCCGCAGGCTTGGCAGTTCAAATCCAGCAGCGGCTGTTAGGAGCGGCACTGGATAGTGCCCACAACCACCAGAGGCAGGGATGCCAAAAAAAATAAAAAAACAAAACAAAACAAAAAACCCACAAAATAGTATCAGAGCCTAAATTGTGAGATTCTGGTGTGCAGATTGACAGTGAGAGTCCACGATACATTTGTGAGCACTACATAGGAAATAAACATTCCTCCATAATAGAGGAATGAGAAGAAATTGGCTACCAACAGATGGTATTGGAGAGATGACTATAGGAGATCAAAATGATAAACCTATCTTGAATGGCTAAAATCTTGTTAGTTGATCCTCCCTCTGATGCATGTTGGGTTTAGATCTGGTTTTCAACATTGTCTGTGGTGTTTTTAGTTTTTGTTTATTTTCATCTTGGGGTTTATCACAGACATACTTTGTCATTGGATGATAACCCTTCTGAATTTTGGTTATATGTTTTACTGCTTTTTGGTATCTGAAATCCAGGATTGATGAACCTATAGTGACAGAAAGTAGAAGAAGAGATCCTAGAGAATACAGGGTGGGCGGTGGCTAAACAACTGGTGTCAAGGAGCTCAAGAAGAAAATGTTTTGAAACTGATTGTGGTAGCAATTGTGCAATATTTCTTGATGTGATAGAACTATAGAACGATAAGCTATCTATATTAGTTCTCAAATGGTTTGAGGAAGGGAAGTTATAAGAATCTCAGAAATTCACAGGGGCAGTTCTACCCTACCCTACAGTGAATTTGGCTATGAGTTGGTGCAGACTCAATGGCAGTGAATTAGCTCAAAGACTTATATTCTGCGACACTCATAAGGGCAATTCTAGCATGTTTACCATGACTTGGCATCAACTCAATGGCAGAGAATCGAGTTTAGTTGAGTAGATTCCAGAGTATATCCTACATGGAGATTCATTGGTCTGATTCATTATAGCCTATTATAAGGCAAGCCAGCTATGTAATTTCTAATAGCCCCATTAAGGTGGTTGTGGGTTAGGCATTGCACTGCTCACTGTAAAGTTGGTGGTTCAAGCTCCTTGGGAGTAACATGAAGTTTTCTGCTCCTGTAAGGGCTTGAATTCTAGGAAATCTTTTATAGGATGACAGTGGGTCAGAACAGACCTGGTGGTGGTAGGTTTGGTAGCCATAGTAACAATGGCAGCAACAGACAGGTAAAACTAATTATAATAATGCATTTTGCTTAATGTCATTTCAACATGTAAGCAATATAAAGTTATCCATGACACATTTTACTTAAAAAATAAATAAAATAAAAACAAGAGAGTCTTTCATTCCCAGAACATCTCCATCTGGGCCAGCCATGTTTCAAGAATTCAGTATTACAGTGTGGTTAGAGCTATCACGTGGTTTAAATACCTTCCGTTAACATGTAAGAAATCTGAGGGTCTGGAAAAAGCTTTTTGGAGCAGAACTGGGGCTCAGAGAACTGGATTCTTAACCCCTATGTTGTCTCAGTACCCTTGGTGAAGGAGACCAAGTAAGAGAGACATCTCTGTCCAGAGTTACCTGTTGAGTAGGGTCTGGAATAAAGATTCAGGATTGCAGTTGGTGGTCTGTGGGAAAACCATCATCATGGACACAATTCTCTGGACTTAGGAGTCTCCTTTTAAGAGATGTTCTGGTGGTGAAACATAATTGTCAACGGAAATGGATCTGTTTCTCTCAGGGATTTGTCAAGAAGCTGGACTTTGCTCCACAGTTATATCTGGTTTGTAAGAAGGTTCAAGAAATCATCTTTATCTAATGGATGGTTGTTTGATAAATTACATAAATGGCTGAATAAATATTTACAGATAACTTGTAATTCCAACACCTATATCCCTATGCAACTCTTGAATACAAATCAGATGACTTGATGGTGACATTAGGGTCCCTTAAATCAGACCCACATCTGTACAAAAGGAGTGATGACATCTGCTCTGTGGCTAATTAAGTGTTTTCGAGAAGTAGATTCTATCAAGGGCTGACTAAACTATGCAAGTGGATGCTCTGGTGGAGTGAAATCACTCTTTAAAGAACTATTTCTGGTTAAGCAACATTTTCAGGAACTTGAAGATCAAAACTCTGAGTCAGTTAGCTACCTAACAAAAGTAAAGTTATATCAGGTTAAGGAAAGAGGTTGTGAGATAGTGAGTCTGACAGTGAATATATTGGGGAAATGCTAGGTCTCAGGAGCCCACCATTCTTAAAGTATTAATAGTATTTGGGAGATGATTTTGAAAAATGACCGGGAGGATGGATGAATTTTCTGTGATGCAGCAAACTGAACCTAAAAGAGAGGAGTAGCTCTTGTCTCTGATTCTCACCACTGAAACTTATCCCAGGTAGAAATCAGACAGCTTTATATAGGGGAAATTAACCTCTTTTAAAACAGAAAATGCATGCATGAAGAATTAGGCATTGTTCTAAAAACATGGAACTTTCTAATCTAATACAACTCATTCAACTTCATCTCTAAATACATCTCTAAATACATCTCTAAGACCCGCCTGGTGGTGCAGGGTCTGAAGTATTTGAGATGCTAACCCAGCTGTTATTTATTGAAGCCCTCATGTTGCTCTGTGGGAGAGGATGAGGCAGGCGGAAACCTTATGGAGAAAATCTGTCCTGACCAGGAAATTGTAAAAAGTCAAAATAGACTCACTGGCAGTGTGTGGGTTGAAACCTTTACGGGGCAGCCTTTAAGTTTTGGTGTGCTGCCCTTTGGGGCAGTCGTCTAGGTCCCATCCTGAAGATGCCAAGACGTAGGTTGACTCAGACACCTCTTGAACCCTCTACAATGGTCACTGTTTATAAGCTATGAACATGTCTTCTTTTGACTGTACCATCACACCAACATGCAAGAACTTTTGAGTTTTGTATCCTCATGAGCTTAGTTCTGGCTTCTTGATGCATACTGCCTGCTCAGTAGCCTTGGGCGCAATTCGTTAGCATGGGCAAGAGTGATGCCAGTAATATCTTGAGTGACTGCAGCCAGGGCTCGGCACCAGCTGTATTGGGCAAGTTCCTGTGGACAGATTTCTTTGGGCTGATGTCAGCCAAATCCCTATCTGCTCTGTGGCCTTGAAGGTTTAATTGGTTTCCCCTCTCTTCTATACCACTGGGTGGAAGGCTTGCACACGATCATGTGTATATATGTTCTTACCTCTTAAGGTAGTCTGGCGGCTTCAGGACAGACATGAGACCAGGGATTCTTGATTCCCCAACACCCATACAGCATCTGGTAGAGGAAGTGCTCAGAAAATGCCTCTTGAACCAGTGAATAGCCCTTCTTTGCTGAATCCAAAATCTAAATAGACACTGATAATTTAGAACTTTCAGTTGGTTATTCTATGCAAAATTGTCCCAAATCTTTTCAATGAGAGAAAGCAAAGTGCTTCCAGAGTGGCTGTCACAGTTAGGATTGTGATTTGCCATAATAAATACAAGTCTAGCTACAAAAACGATCTCATTGCATTAGATCAATGCCTGCACACCTGGGTAGGGTTTCTGAGACTGTGAACAGTCTCATCTTTTTCCCCCATAGGGTGGCTGTTGGGTTTGAACTGTTGATCTGTGGTTAGTGAGCCAACACTTAGGCAATGGGACCAACAAGCTGACTCTCGGTGGCTTTTGGGTTCTGGGTTTCGTGTGCTCCAGGAAGGCAAGAGAGAGGTAGATCCTGGTTTGGGTTCAGCAATTCAGTACCATCAGACTGCTCGCAGAGACTTTTCATTTTGCGTATGCCTTCTGGTTGTGGATGGCTTGCACAGTGCCAGGTATCACATTGACTTTCAGAGCAGGAGGGAACAGGGAGGATAGCACAATCACATGCTTGTCTTTCAACAGAAAAAGACTTTGGTTTAGCATTGTTGTCATACAACCTCAAGGCGTCTGAGAAAGACTTTCTCTGGAGTGGACACAATGCTGCCTCAGGCTGTGTGGCCAAAGAAGGAACAGAATGACTGCTGAGTAGGCATCACCCTGTTGAACAGGCATCGGTGGCAGAAGCTTTTTCCTTGCATGTGTTAGAGTGGCATGTGTGTCTCTTGTGATATCTTGGGTCTTTTCCCTCCCTTTGCTCATCTCTCCCCCCATGAACTAAAATTAGAGTGATCTACTGTTCCGTTTGCCCGTGACTGGGGAGTTTCTCAGGATACTCGATGCTTAATGATAAAACTGATAACATTTTGGAGGTACGAAGGCAAGTGTCCACACTTGCCAGGACTCCAATAGCCAGAAATTTAACCCTGTGACATGTCGAGCCAGACGGTGACTGCTAATGTTGCAAAGAAAACAACTAGTTGCCATTTATCTAGCCTCCACCCTGGCCCAGATGCTAGGTTGAGAACTTTCTACAGCAGTTGTTTGACTTGATCCTCATAAAAATCTAGATAAATACAGAATCCCCCTTTCATAGAAAACTGAAATTCATGGAAGTGAAGAACCTTGCCCAAAAGAACATTCTGGTGAAATGAGTCCTAGGATTTGAGTTCAGGTATGTCTGATACAAATCCAGGACTCTCAGTGATAAAAACTTCTTTGGTGAGCTCATAAGGGCTCTACCCAGGGCTATTTGAATATTTTAAATGTCATTCTAGGGTCATATAGGCCAAAAGTTTAATTAACTCACCTCAATATGATCATTGGGATGGCTTCTTTTTGGCCAGGTATATGAGGTTAGCTGTTATTGATGATCCTCGGGCTTTATTCGGCCCATGGCCTGGATATTCCCCATCCCCGACTTAAAGGGAGAAAATGGTATTACAGAAGTTGTTGTCCTTATGTGGGGAGAGCTTACAGAAAGTCTCAGTGATGGGACAAAATGACTACTAGGAAGGAAGGAAAATTATGACTATATTTGGGGCAAAGTCTCTAGCATCGTATATTTCGTGGGCAATGTTTATTGCCTACAATATCTGGACATTTTTTACTTTTCTGAAAGTATGTAAGTTGGCAGTACTCTCCCCACCCCAGAAACCTTGGACAAGACACTTCTCTAACAGTCCCTTTGAGATACTCTGTCTTCTTCATTGTTTTCACAGATTGCCTTTGGTACTAATAGAGCAGAAGGGTCTTAGCCCCACACTGCTGATTTTAATATGTCTCTGTGTGCTTTTCCCGAGATGAGATTCTAGTACAAGAGATCATGGATCCCAATAAGTCAATATATGCTGAGACACAAGAAACAACAACAAAACAAACAAGCACAATCAAAAGAACCGAGATAAACGGCAAGTATACATCTTTGCAGCCTATAAACGTGGGCACATTTAGAGATCTATGGTACTGACTGCCTGGTTCTATCACTTCCCATTTTTTGAAGACCAGCTAAACCACTGTGAACAAAACCATTGTCCCAAATCTGTAGGAGCAGAACCTAAACTGACATAGATGACTTACCTGAGGTGTGGGGTACCCCTCGAATGCACACACAATCAAGCATATTCTCATGATCAGAGTGGAAAGGTTGTCTAGCCACTCCAGGAACCAGTACGAATAGATCATTTAGCTCAGCAGCCTGTGTTCAACATGCAAGAGCCTATGGGGTGTGCCTAATCCTTCTGAGAGTTCCAGGGCAGTTTATAGTCCCCCTTTCAACAGCTGGTAAAGCTGAGCTCTAAAACATGACTGGCCCAAGGTCACACAACCCATAATGATCAAGAACAATGAAGATGATTTTTTTGGGGAGGGGGGGGGGCATCACTGCTCTCTGATGGTCGTGGGAGCTACCCAGCGCTGCTCCTGAGAGTAGCCACTGAATTTGAACCACCAAGCCCTCGGGCCACAGTCCCGCACTCAACCACTTACGCCACCTGGGCTCAGCCCTGAACATGATTTTTCAAAGCACACTTCCTATTGTTTAGTGTATCCTGGAGTAAATAAAATACCCGAGACAGAACTGGATGTCAGGTTGAAAGGAGAGAGTCAGGTACCAGGAATTTACCAACAGTGCAGAGACTCACATCTAGGCAGTAGAGAAGTCCCACCTTTATGGAAATTTTGCACCCAGATGTGGATCCAATTCCTAGAGTTCGTGCATCCAATATCTGCCAAAACTCACATTTCTGAGGTAAAGGCAGCCAGATGATGCCTGACTTGCCATTCTTGTGCTAACTTTTCACAGCACATTGTCCAATAGAACTTGAAAATGATGTGCATGCTAACATAATTTGAAATACAATGTGGGTAAAAATATTCATAAGATATGTAATCAAAGCCCACCCTTTCCATTTTCTCCCCACCCCCATGTTCTTCATCAAAGAAGTCACTTCTAAAGAAAATGCTGGTGTTCTTCTGGGATCTCAGGAAGACTCATTATCTTCTGGCAAAGCAGACAAAACTTCCTATAGAGGTAAATGTAGCCTAGTAATTACCGCTACTTAAGTTCAAAGCTTAATAGGAAAGAGGCAAAGGAAGCATCCAGATGGTGACCAAATTATCACCTGTGTAAGGACAAATGTTTGGTTGGATAGCATGGTAGCATCACCCCAAGTTATGGAAATTTTCCAAAGTCACCAGCAGGGACAAGGTGCCTGGCCTTTGTCCTGTGCAAATCCGAATCTGTAAGCACTAAAGGCTAATAGAGAATAGAAGAAATTTTGCTCTTGCAGGCCAGAGGGAAAGAATCTGCCACAATGCTCAATTCCTTCTCCCAAACTCTCAAGTTAAATCACTTCTCCTGGGGAGTGGAGATGGCAAAGAAATCCAAAGTGTTAACCCTCGGGAGTTGCATCCCAAAGGAAACCTGAGGACACCAGGGAGAGGGAGTATCCTCTCCAATGGATGAGTTTGTTGACATATGTATATATTAATTATTAATGTCTATGCAAATGTTCAGTGGATAAGAAGTGAGAATATCAGGAAAATAATCTTTCTACCTTCACCTAAAAGATTAAAAAATAAAAACAGTTTAGACGTGCAACATTTAGGACTTGCAAATGGGCTTCAAAACATGGAACTATTCCATTATTCTTTCATTCCATTTTTCTGTGAGCTGTCTGAAGGCCTCTCATGTGTAAGACATAGGTGGTAGCATGTCTGTGAATCAGTGCAGGCGCTATGAGAATGAGGAGCTTAGTAAGCTCCACTAAGAATCCCTCTCAGTGGACCAAAAGATATTTCATTTTTTTAAATTCCTTGTACCCCATAGTATGTGCCAGTCTCCACTGCTTGGAACTGCTATAGTGGATATTTTCAGGAGTTAAATGAGAAGAGTGTTCTCTTTCAAATGACTCTTTTAACATCTCTGAGTTTGTCCTACATTGACCCTTAAAAACGTCCATTATCAATTAAATATAGTCAGACATCTCTTTGGGCCACAAGACTGTGAGGTTCCAGAATGGTCAATTCCTGAAAGGACCATTCACAAGTTGAAACGGTCTAAGGAACACTATCTATCTGAATCATTCCCTATGTTAGTCAGAGTGTACTAGGGAACATATCCACAGAAACTCATATGAGAAAATTTCACATAAAGAGTAGGTGTACATTCAGAAAGCATCCCAACCCAGAGCTGCCCAAGCTCAGAAGTCCAACATTAGCCCGTATGTCCAACACTGATCCACAAAGTGCTCCTCAATCTCATGAAACACACACAATAACACCAAATGCAGGAGGGAAGCCGAATTGGTGCGTGTGAAGCATTTCGGCACTGGCAGGGGTCTCCACGAGGCTGCTCCAGCACCCAGGGCTGCATCAGGGAAGGTCCATGTGGCTTCTCCTCAAGGATGTCTTGCAGGAGGAGAGCCTTGCCAGCTGAAGCAGGTATGCCCTGGTCCCATCGTCAGAAAGCAAGAGACTCAAGAATTAGAAAGCGAAGCTCACTGAGCCATTTATTTCTCCTCCCTTCAATTAATCCTACATGCATTTATCAGCCGGGTTGTCACAATATACCTTAACTATTTCATGTCCATTGCAATCCCTAAAGGTGGGAAAAACTAAACAGCTTATGTGAGATAGAGGGTAAGAGTAAAGGGGGACAAGAATCTGAATGTCTCAAGTCAAAAGGAAACAGAGAAGTTGAGGTAAAGTCGAGTAAGCATCAAAAAAGCTTGAGAATGAGAATGAGAACTTGTTGGGGTCCTAGTACCTGTTTCCCTCATCAGTGGGATGCAGCTGAGAAGAATCAGACTAAGAGTTTCTAAACTCAATCCTGTGAGTGGACCACTGACGACAGAACAGCAAACCACGACTGTATTCTTGTTTAATGTTAAAGATTGGTTTGAGGGTCTCCACTGTATAGCCTTTCTTCTTTAAAGCCACTCCCTTGATAAGACCCATCTAGTGCATGTCAACAGCTAAGATGGGCACTGGATTCATTTGGGCCCCAAATTTCTACTTTGAATGGCCAATGTCACACGTCGATATATTTGTTTAATTAAATTACTTTGCTCCTAACCACCAACTCAAAGCAACTGCTTTAAAGATAGAGAGAAAGCAGAGGTAAGTTGTGAGTTTGGGGCAGGGAGGGCGAGGACAGGCCTACAATGGACAAAGGGAAGCTAACATGAAGATGCTGGGAGTTTGGGGGCTGGAAAGGAGCTGGCGGGGAGGGAATGCCAACAAGCGGGACAACAGAAGGGAGCCAGCGGGAGACAAGTGCCGTGTGCAGACTTGCTGCTCATCAATATGAATACCACAGGGCCCTGATGCTAGCAATTCCCAACAAAAGCTATGGGTGAAACAAAATCTCAGGGTACCACAAAGTCTTCTAAAGCACTAACCCAGTGGTCCTCAACCTTCCTAAGGCTGCAATTTTTAATAGTTCCTAATGTTGTGGTGAACCCCCCAACCATATATTTATTTTCATTGCTACTTCATAACTAATTTTGTGACTGTTATGAATCAGGTGACCCCTATTAAAGGGTCATTTGACCCCCCAAAAGGGTTGCAACCCACAGCTTGAAAACTGCTGCACTAGCCTATCCTTTGTTGTCTTGAATATCCTCCAGCTAGCAAAGAAGTTTTATATAGATAGCCGTTTGGGTATAGCACAACTTTGGACTCTGGTCCAGCTAGTTTCAGGAGGCATGTAGCTGAAGAAAGAGCAGTTGAAGAATTTCAGAAGGAGACAGTGAGGGGAAATAAAATTCTTCCAGTCCAATCCCATTCTTTTAGAGGAAGAGACTGTAGACCAGAAAATGATTAAGACCTTGCTGTAGGTAGCTAGATGGAGATTGGAAACTAGATACTAGGCATTCTATACCCAAAGTCTAGAAACAGTAACTCTGTAGAGACAGAAACTGGATTAATAATTACCCAGGGGCATGGCAGGATTCCTGATGGTATAGTGGTTATGTGTTGCTGGAAGTTCAGAAGTTCACGTCTACCAGCCACTCTGCAGAAGAAAGACAGGGACTTTCTACTCCTGTAAAAGAAATGGTCTTGGAAACCCACAGGGGGCAATTTTATCCTGTCCTATAGGGTCACTCGCTATGAGTCTGCATCGACTCAATAGCAACAATTTTGGTTTTAAGGATGGTGGAGGTATAGCAGGTGAAGATGGGGAGAGAGAGAGAGAGAACTAATAGCAATGAGTATGAAAAGAAAATGTTCTGAAATTGATTGTAGTGATGATTGAACAAATCTTCATATGATTGAGTGATTACATTGTATATGTGTAGTATATGCCAATAAAACAAGTTAAAAAAAGGAATCTAGGCATGACTTACATGGTGTTAAGGAGTAGCTCAAGTTTTATGTGAGGAGAATAAAGTCTTAGAATTTTACTTGGCTTATAATTTAATGAAGAGCCCAAAGTAGGGCATAAGTCACCCATAGGAGTCTGACATCCCCAACCACCCAATGAGGGAAGAAGCAACTGGGTGAAAATGAGATCTCCCTGGACCATTTCCAGCATCTCTCTCACTCCAACAACAAAATCCCACCCTCCCCAAACCTTCCTGCCATCAATAGGAAAGAGTACAGCCACCCCTGTGCATTTCTTTATGGGAATACAAAGCCTCCTTTTCTTCCCCAAAGGAATCTTGCCAGGAGCAGCTACCTCCCACTGCACAACCTCTACAGGGCTTCTTCTGCTGCTCCTTAGGGAGCAAAAAGCCATGGTTGGTCAGTCGGTCTGTCTATCTGTCTGTCTATCTGTCTGTTTCTCTGTCCCCTCCCCTCTGGCACTCTCTCATTGCTCAGAAGTTAGGCTTGTTCGCTCCTGAAGAGACCAGGAAGGAAGGTATCAAAGGGCCTGCAGTACAAAGCTTTCATATAAATACCTATGGTCCACAAGAATAAATATATTTACATTTACATAATGTTGGTTTTCTTTTGAATAGGTCAATTATTTCTGGCTAAGGGTGGTTTGCCTACTTATAAATGGAGAGGGGTTACTGCTGAGTAGATGGATGGGTGGACGGAAGTATTGCTGTGCAGCAGCAAAGCAACAGAAATGGAGTCCGGGTGGTGCCCTGATTAAGCACCTGGCTGCTAGACAACAGGTCAACCATTGAATCCACGGGTGACTCTGCGGGAGAAAGTCATGGCAGTCTGCTTCCATGAAGAGTCCTGCCGCGGGGCACTTCTACTCTATCATGCGTCCACGAGCCTTGCTCAGCACACAACAACAAAAACAACAGGAGGGAAACAAGGAAAAGCAGCAAGTTAAGCATCTTGTTTTTGCAACTTACGACTTACAAAAAAGCAGAAAGTTCTTAAAAAGAGTTTCTGCATTTCCTTTACCTACTTTTCCCCAGAGGTAACATCTTGTATAACTAGGACACAATGCTCAAGCCTAGAAAATTTCCATTAGTATAATCCGAATAATTGACCTATAGACCTTGTTAAAATTTTGCCAGTTATGGTACCGGAGGCTTTTGTATCTGTCCCAGGCTCCACTGCAGGATCTCACGTGACCGTTGTCAGGTCTGGGACTATGCTTCAGTGTTTCTGTGCCTCTCACCAACTTCAAGAGTATTGTAGGGTCTCCAAGGAACTCTGGTGACCTCCTGCGTTATGTTTGGGCTGCCGGTAGTTCAAACCCACCAGCCTCTCCAAGGGAAAAAAATTAGGTTTTTTTCTCCTATAAATATTGAGGCCCGTGCTGAGCCCCGGTGGGGTAAGCGGTTGAGTGCGGGACTGCAGCCCGCGGGCTTGGCAGTTCAAATCCAGCGATGGCTCTCAGGAGCAGCAGCGCCCATGATCACCAGAGGCAGCGATGCCCCCTCCCCCCCAAAAAAAAAAGATTGAACCCCAGTGGCCTAGTGGGCTGAGTGCGGGACTGCAGCCCACTGGCCTGGTGGTTCAAATCCAGCAGCAGCTCTCCAGGAGCAAGGCTGGGCCTCCCACTCCCACCAGAGGGCAGTGATGCCCCCCCAAAAAGATTAATCTCGAACCCACATGGGTAGTTTTATTCTGCCCTACACGCTTACTGTGAGTTAGAATTGACTTGAAGCCAGTGAGGCCCGGTTTGTTTGTTTTTTACCATTTATTTGGATTTTAGTTTTTGGATTTTGGGGGGGTTCTTTAGAGCTCGTTCAATTAACATTCATGTGAAGTTTCCTCAAGCTGAAGCCCAGGTTTTATGTGGCTGGAAGGTGACCTAGGGATGTGCGTCCTTCTCAGTACATTTTACTAGAACTCATGGTCGTGGTAACTGTGATCACGTACTCAGGTAATGTGTGCCACGTTTCTCCACAATGGCATCATTGCTTTTTCATCTTTTTAAATTAACTGTGAGAGATGCCTCCAGGCTATGCCAATATCCTATTTTTACATCATATTTTCTCTCACTTATTTAAGATATATTGATGATTCTTGCGTGCAAAAATTGTGATGGCAATGTCAGCCAAAAGGTGGTTCTCTGCTGCTGTCATTTCTTTTCTATTTATGAGTTAGAATCATACTTTAAGAAAGAGCTGAAAAAAGAAAAGAAAAAGAAAAAAAGGGTTGAGCTAAGGTGTCCTAAGTGGTTGAGTGCTTGGTGGTTCAAATCCAGCAGCGGCTCTCAGGAGCAGCACTGGGTAGTGCCCACGACCACCAGAGGGCACTGATGCCTCCCCCCAAAAAAATGCAAAAAAAAAAAAAAAGAAGAAGAAGAAGAAGAAGAAAGAGCTGGTTCTTCTCTTTCTTAGTTATTTGCTTATTGAATTATGGACTTACATCAATATGACTTTACAGATGTTTACAGATGAAATCGACCACTAAAAGTTTTATTTTTTTATCCAGCCCCTAAATGTTTTTTTTTTACTTTTGCACACATTGTCTCAGATTTAGCTCTTGGGAGTTCCTGTACTCTTTCAATACACTGCCATTACTCACGAGTACTTACACTCTGGCACCACAGATGTGATGGGATCTTCCTGTACTTTCCTTACTTGATCTGGGGTTGAGTAATTAATTTCTTCATGTAGTCCTGATGTCTCTTACTAGAGAATGCTATTCAGAAGCCACGACCTGAGGGTTAAGTATGCTTATTGCTACTGACATATCATTGCTACTAAAGAAGAGAGGTAGTAAACATATGTATGCTTACAGACATATATATTATTTTTTTAATTGTTTTGTTGGGGGCTCATACAACTCTTATCACAACCAATACATACATCGATTGTGTGCAGACCACATTTGTTGCCATCATCATTCTCAAAACTTCCTCCTCCTACTTAGACCCCCCAGTATCAGCTCTCCATATTTCTCTTCCCTCTCCACTCCCCGCCCCCCATGAGCCCTCAATAATTTACAAAGTGTCATTGTTTTGTGATATTATCCACTGTCCGAGGTGTCCCTTTACCCACTCTCCTATTGTCCGTACCCCAGGGAGGAGGTATATGTAGATCCTTGTAATCGGTTCCCCCTTTCTACTCCACCTTCCCCCCACCCTCCTGACACATCTATTTTTATACCTAATTTTATGTAAAGGAGCCCTGGCAGTGGATTAGGTCTGAGTTGGATTGCTCATTTCAAACTGGTCAGCAGTTTAAACCTCAGACTCTTCCTGGGAGAGAGAAGACACTTTCTTCTCCTACAGAGTTAGTCTCAGAGAACCTTAGGGATAGGTCCACCCTGTCCTTCTGGGTCACTATGGGTCGGACTTGACTCCATGTCACTAAGTTCAGGGGTTTGGAATTTGGGGGTTTTTTATCTTTTTTTTTCTTTTTTTTCCCCAATCATTTTATTGGGGGCTCATACATTGTTTTTCACAATATATAAATAAGCATACTCATCAAGCACCCTCTCATGTCCACTTCTATTATTGTTCTCCAATCGTCCACCTTTTTCCCTTTAGCCCCTAGTATCGGCTTTTCCATTTCTTCCCCTCTTCCCCTGGTCTCTCCTCCCCACCAACCCTCAATACTTTATACATTGTTATTGTTTTGTCATATCGTACACTGCCCGACCTCTCCCCCAACCCACTCCTCTGATGCCCGTCCTTCAAATAAGAGCTTGTGTATATATCCTTGCTGTTGGTTCCACACCGCACCCTTCTGTCCACCCTTCCAGTATCTCCACTCTAACCATTGACCCAAAGGGGCCCATCCATCCTGGTTTCCCCATATCTCCAGCTCCCCTCTATGCCAGTGTGACTTCTCCAGTCCATCTGGATTTGCAAGACAGA
Organism: Nesogale talazaci; assembly: GCA_004026705.1. NCBI lineage: Eukaryota > Metazoa > Chordata > Mammalia > Afrosoricida > Tenrecidae > Nesogale > Nesogale talazaci. The sequence goes on along the minus strand of PVJH01006336.1, from coordinate 44,795 downwards.
GTTGGGACCATGATGGTTGGGGGATGGGGAGGAAGGCTTCAGGAACTAGAGGACACTTGTATGCATCATCACTGCCTGGCTGCCCCCCGACTGGTCTGTCTCCTCCCCGTGACTCCCCTGTAAAGGGGTGACCAATTACCCACCAGTGGGCCTTAGGTCCCCACCCTGCTCTCCTCCTCCTTTGTAATGATGTGATTCTTGTTCTTTGGTGCTCGATATCTGCTCCCTTCGGCCCCTCTTGATCACGCATGCTGGTGTGCTTCCTGCATGTGGACTTTGCTGTTTCTGCACTGAATGGTGATTCGATTATCTTCAAGTCTTTGAGATTCCAGGCATTCAATCATTTGTTAGCTGGGTACCATCGTTTCTTCTACTTTGTTTGCCTTTGTATCCATTTGTCATCAGCGATATCAGGAGTCAATTGGTCCATTGATTTTGATTTTTGTTCTTTGATACCTGATTGTTTCAGCACCTCATGATCTTCTTTTATGGTGGGTTTTGTTGCTTCTGAGCTAGATGGCTGTTTGTTTATGCTCAAGCCTTTAAGACCCCGGATGCTCTATCTTTTGATAGCTGGGCCCATCTGCTTTCTTCACCACCCTTGCTCATGCTCTTACATGTCCTCAATTGGTACACTGGGGATGTGTGCACACAGTGATATATGTTTGTTTTGTTTTGTTTTTTTCTGCCCCATTTGATGTCTATTGCCTAGACCTTTTACCACTTTCACCACCATCTGATCACACTGGCTGTTGTGCTTCTTCTGTGTGGCTGTGGTCTCTTCTCAGGTAAATGGTCTAATGTTTATCTTCAGGCTTTCAAGACACTTGATAGATCCTTTGATGGCTGGGCACCTTCAGCTTTCTTCACCACATTTGTTTGTGCACCCATTTTACTTCAGTGATCGTGTTGGGCCATTGAGCCTCGAGGAATGCCAGATTCAT
>PVJH01006336.1:0-43751 GCA_004026705.1 Nesogale talazaci | reverse complement strand
AAGGGAGCACCAGGGTGAGGGCCCAAGGTCCACCAGCTACCCTATAGATATGTTCTTAATTTTATTCCCAACTTATAATAGATAGTTGTATCTATGTACGGACATACCTATATTTAGACCTCGGTAAGTGCCCTTTGCCTTCTAGCTCTTTCCTCTATTTCCTTCCATCTCCCTCCTGTCCCACCATCATGTTCCACCTTCATTGGCATTTCATTGTTTTCTCATAGATTTATTGTCCTTGCTTAATCCTGACCAGACCTCCCAAACCCTCCTTTCCATCGATTCCTAACCACTTATTGTTCCACCAACCCATCCATGTGTTTGTCCTACCCCCCTTCTCCTCTCCTCTCTCGTGCCCCCAGGAATCATTTGCCCAGTCCTTTCTGTGGTGCAATGGGTCTCCAGAGGGATGTATTCCTCTGAGCATCATGTGTCGGCATGGAGCTTGGACCAGCTCTCTTCTTCTTCCTCCCTTCTTTTCTTTGTCCCTGTGGGTGTGGGATGCTGGTCGCTCCCCCACTCTGTTCTCTGCCATACCCACTACTAGAGATGGAGTCCATCTGACTCTGGTTGCGTACGGCTCTATAGCTCTCTTTTCTTGCATTCTTCCATGCGTCCACATTGTCTTCATGGTTGTACTTCTTTCAAGACAGATTTGTTTGTTCTTTTTCTAGACCATGGTGCTTTCAATATTCTTCTCCAGTATCACAATTCATGGATTCACTTTTGGTCATCTCTATTCACTGTCTAACTTTCACATATATAGAAGACAATGGAAAATACCATGACTTAGATTGGGCACACATTACTTTGCAACCCTTTAAAGAGTTTTTGTGCGGCAGATTTACTCAATATAATGTGTCATTTGATTTCTCTCTCTCTCCTCTCTTTTTTCTCAAAGCCATGCTATTGCCAGCTAATACAACTATAATATCATTCAATAGCTTAGTCACATCAAGCAGTATTGTACAATTGCTACCATAATCAGTTTCAAACACTCCCTTCCTTCTTGAACTCCTTGATTTCAGCACCCTTTCCCCTCCTCCCTTACTGTACCCCCCCAGGAACTCTTCTTCTACTTGTTGTCTTTATAGGTTCATCAATGCTGGGTTTCATATCTGGAAAACCAGAAAACATATAACAAAAATTCAAGAGGGTTATCCACAATGATAAAATACGTCACAGATAAAAACCCAGGAAAAAATCAAAAGCCAAAGCACAGAAAATAGTTGAAAACCAGATCAGGCCCTATGTGTATCATAAGGGAGATTAAATGACGTGGTTTTAACTGCTCGAATCAGGCTTATCATTTTGATACCCTATAGTCATCTTTCCAATACTCTGTTTTGTAATCAGTTTATTCCCATGCCTCTATTATAGTAGAGGGAAACCACCAGAGGCTTATTTCCTGTGTAGATCTCACAAATGCTTTGTGGGCTTCCACTGTCATTCATAGCCTTCTGTGAACCAGAATCTTGCAGTTTAGGTTTTGGTACAATTTCCTCTGTTGGCTTTGGATTATATGATTTACAATCCTTGATTCACAGATGTTGGCGTGCTTCTTCTATGTGGACTTTGTTGACATCTCACCTAGATGACTGCTTATTTGGAAACTATTCTAACTGATAGCTGGGCACCATCTACTTTCTTCATCACACTTTTCTATAGCACCCATATCTTCTGTATTCCCTTCCTGAGGGTGATTATTGAGTAGGACCATATGGTAGGAACTAAATGTTCTTACCTTGGAGCTAGGATTTAGTGTGAACTCAAATCCAGTTTGGAATCTATGTTTGCTTTTTTTTTTTTAATTGCTGTTGTTATCTTTCATTGGCTCCCCTTGGAAACCTTTTTGTTAATTTATGGTAGTCTTATCAGTCATCTCCCTGATTTTTAATGGAGCATACAAATATTCAGTTAATATTGTCATTTATTAGACCCTGGCCCTAATTTTTTTTTCCTGGTGTTGAGTTTTAAAACAAAATTGAGAGAGGGATATTGGATTAGAGTAGGCTAACTACATGCCACAATACCTGCATTATTCATTTATACAGAATAAATCTTGTGTGGTTGGACACTATTTGCACAAACAATGGGAATTAATTGTTAGGCAAAGTTTACAATAATGTTCACGACAATGTCAATCATAGTCTGCTGGAATCATAGCTATCTTAATACAGCAAATAGGGCATTAATGTACTGTCAATGTTTGTCTACTGAAAGTTTAGCATTCTTGGTATAGCTGTCTTTTTCTTCTGCAAAGGCCATGTATTTTCATACTTAAGCTCTCAGGTTTCAGGTGTGCTAGAGGTAGAGTCCAGTTCACTTAGTGGAGTTTCCACATCAGATCCCTATATTATGGTCTTTGGAGTGTGTTGTGTGCCTTGAGGACCCAGGATTTAGTGCTCCAGTGTTCTATGGCCTGCGTCCCCAGGATATGTCCAGAAACTTGGGCAATGTGGCTCTTTAGGTACATATTACCAGGGATACTCCTCATGTAGGGTCCTTAAAAGTATTGTTAGTAATTTCCCCCTTCACTTGGAGGTTGGCCCTTTCTCTCTCTCTCTTTTATCAACAGAAAAGCACATGTCTTCTCCAAAATGTGTCTGTTTCCTTTTCCTCTCCTAACTTGACTTTCTCATTAGTATCCCTTGTCCCTCATCCTTGTCTAGGGGGTGCACCTTGTTATAAATTTGCATGGCAGCCACTAAATGGTCCACATCGTTTGATCTCTTGACCACTGCCTTGTGAGCACTGATTGTGGATCCAAGCAAGATGAAATCCTTGACAACTTCAACCTTTTCTCTATCTATCATGATACTACATATTGGTTCAGTTGGGAGGAATTTTATTTTCTTTACTTTGAGTTGTAACCCATACCGAGGGCTGAAATCCTTGATATTCATCACCAAGTGCTTCATATCCTCCTCACTTTCAGCAAGGAAGGTTGTGTCATCTGCATATCACAGATTATTCATAAGCCTTCCTCCACTCCTGATGCCATATTCTTCTTCAGATAATCCAGATTCTCTGATGATTTACTCAGCATACAGATTGAATAAGTGTGGTGACAGGAGGCAACCTGATGCATACCCTTCCTGATTTTAACCCATGCAGTATTCTCTTGCTTTGTTTGCATGACTGATTATTTTTTTAGGGGGGCATCACTGCCCTCTGGTGGGAGTAGGAGGCCTAGCCTTGCTCCTGGAGAACTGCTGCTAGATTTGAACCCCAACCCAGTGGGCTGCAGTCCCACACACAACCACTACGCCACCAGGGCTCAGTCCATATGACTGATTCTTGATCCATGTATGAATTTTGCATGAACACACTGAAGTATTCTGAAATTCCCATTCTTCTCCAGACTATCTAGTTTGTGTGCTGTATCTATTCTTGTATCTTTTTTTGGGCAATCACATCAGATTACATCATGGGGGATCATTACATAACTGCTATATTATATTGCATAATTGCTAAGAAAGAAAATAACTTGTTACATATTTCTGGAGGAGCACAATACAATTCATGCATGACATGAGGAAATAAGGTTTTTCACTGAAGACAATGAGATCATATTGTAGAAAGTGAAATCTAATTCCACCTGAGATGTGCCCTTCAAAAAAAGAAGAGACAGAGAGACAGACAGAGGAACGACAGCCATCCAAAGCCAAGGAACACCTGGAACTACCAAAAGTGAAGTGAGAAAAGATCCACTTCTTGAGCCTTTGGAGAGAACAGGTCCTTACTGCCAGAACTGTGAGATACCATCTGCTCCTTATAAACCATCCTTGTTCTTGTCCTTAGAACTAGGAAATGAATCAAGAGTATGTGGGAGAGTGAGAGGGAAAACATGAATGGAATGGGAGGAAATACAGCTATGGAGGAAGGGGAAATCTTGCCTTCTTTTGGAGAAGCCCTAGAGGTGTAGTCATAAGCATGGGTGGCAGTTCAAAACCACCAGCAGCTCTGCTGGAGAAAGACCAGGCTTTCGATTCCTATTAACAGTTACAGTCACAGAAACCCACAGGGGCTGCTACGGGTTAGCATTGACTCGATGGCAGTGAGTTCTCAGAGAGGCACAATTACTCTGGATCTGGTTGGAAGTGTTTCTTTCCTTTAGACTCTCAAATTCATGGTTCTCCAGGTTAATCGATCTCCTCTCAACTCAAATTAGAATTGAGAGGGAAAATGTATTTTAAATTAATTTATCTATCTATCTATTATATATTTATGGAGTGGAGAGGTAGGTAGCAGGAAAATGGAACTATCCTTGGTGCATTAAAGTGAGTGATTAAAAATATTTGCCTTCTTGGATTTAAGCAGCCTGGAGAAACTTATCTTTAATGAGCAATTCATTCATCTACAGACTGATATGCAAATCTCTGCAAATAATGTACAATTCTTTCTCGGTCTTTTGAGATAGGTTTTTATTTTTAACAGGATACTTCACTGGACCAATTCAATTGGGTAGGAAAAACTCTTTGCAAATAGAATTTTCATATTTATAAGAGCTGACATGAATTAAAGATCAGGTACTTGAAGTATCTATTTATAACACAGAACCCAGGTGAGCACAATGCATACTTGTCCTTGCAACCTAGGTTTATCTACAAAGTTGAGAGTCTGTCTTTATCATTAGGGCAGGCATTTCACCCTAAGAACTAAGTTTGAATGCTAAAATATTGGCAAAGCTCTTTGCCAATATACAAAGAGCTCTTTGCCAATATACAATATACAAATATACTGTAGGAAATATACAAAGTATATGACAGAAGTTTTACTTTTTAGAAATTAAAAAATTATATTTCCCCCCTCATTATAGTTTACTATTGCAGAGGGTGAAAAATGGCTTTGCAACTCTTTTATCCAGAAAGAAGTAAATGAGACTGAAGATGAAGTGTGTATATCCCTGTGGTCAGGAGTCTGACCTTGAAACAACTACTTAACCATTTACTGACTGTGAGGATGGGTCATGTAATCTTTAAACTTTTTTTGTGTCTTTGTTTCCCTATATATTGCTGAATTAATGTATGTAAAATTAGCCCCTGACTTAATACATCATGGAACTTATGTTATATCTACTTCATATGGTTAAGGTGAGGGTTAACTGAGTCTACAAGTATTAATGTAAAGTACTCGCTTGCTGCCTAGCATTAAATAACTGCCCATTAAATTTTAGTAAGCATGCAGGAAATACTGGAGATTTAAAAAATTTTTATAAATCATTTTATTGGAGGCTAGTACATCACTTTTCACAATACATGTACTGTGTCAAGCATCTTCACAAGCCTGCTGTCATCATCATTCTTCAAACATCTGCTCTTCCACTTCAGCGCTTGATATCAGCCTCCCATCCCTTCCCGTCCATCCCTGCACCCCCTCCCTCATCAACCTTCCATACTTTATAAATTATTGTTTTGCCATATCTTACACTACCCGACGTCTCCCCTTGCCCATTTCTCTGATGTCTGTCCTTCAGATAGGCGGTTATGTGTAGATCCTTGTAATTGGCTCCCCCTCTTGACCCCACCCTCCCTCCATCCATCTGGTAACTCCACTCTCACCACTGGTCCTGAGGGGTTTGTCTGTCCTAGTTTCCCTATATATTCCATCTCTACACACGTACCTCCTCCATTCCAGCTGGATTTGTATGGTAGAATTGGGACCATGATAGTTGGGGGGAAGAAGCTTTCAGGAACTAGAGGAAAGTTGTGTGTTTCATCACTACTTCACTGCATCTTCACTGGCCTGTCTCCTCCCCCTGATTTAATTGTGTCCAATTGCTCACAAATGGGCCTTAGGTCCCCAACCTGCTCTCCTCCTCATTCGTAGTAGTGTGATTCTTGTTCTTTGATGCTTGATATCAGCTTCCTTCTACTCCTCCTGATCACACAGGCTGGTGTGCTTCTTCCATGTGTGTTTTGCTGCTTCTGCACTAGATGGCCGTTTGTTTACCTTCAAGCCTTAAAGATCCCAGATGCTTTATCATTTGGAAGCTGGACACCACCGGCTTCCTCCACTCTGTTTGCTTTTGCACCCTTTTGTCTTCAGCAATCATGTCGGGAGGCTGGGCACATAATGAGATGATTTTTGTTCTTTGATGCCTGATACCTAATTCTTTCTACATCTCATAGTTGCACAAACAGGTATGCTTCTTCTATGGTGGGCTTTGTTGCTCCTGAGCTATATGACCACTTGTTTACTCTCAAACCTTTAAGATCTCACATGCTATATCTTTTAATAGCTGGGTGCCATCGGCTTTCTTCACCACTCTTGCTCATGCCCCCACATGTTCTAAGTGATCATCTCAGGAAGGTGCACACACAGTTATATGATTTCTTCCTATGTGATTCCCAAGACCTGATCCTTTTGACCCTCACGGTCACACTAGCTGGTGTATTTTTTCCGTGTTGGGTAGGATGCTTCTCAGCTAGATGGCTGTTTATCTACAAGCTTTGAGACCCCAGATGCTATATCCTTTTATAGTTGGGTGCCATCATATTTTTTCACCACATTTGCTTATGCACCTATTTGACTTCAGTGATTGCATTGGGCCAGTGAGCATCATGGAATAACAGATTAATAGAACAAAGTGTTCTTGCATTGGGGGAGTGCCTTGGTGGGGCCCCAAAGTTCATCTGCTACCTTAGTACTAAACCTATAAATAGATGTACCTGGGTTTATTCCCTCCTTATTATAAATAATTATATTTATGTAAATGCCTGTGTTTAGACCTCTGTAAGTGCCCTTTGCCTCCTACTTCCTTCCTCTTTTTCCTTCTACCTTTCTCCTGTCCCACTATCATGCTCAGCCTTCCTCTCTACATTACCCTTGCTTAACCCCTACCAGGTTAGCCACACACCCCTCACCACCAATTCTGGACCACTTGCTGTCCCGCCCCCCCCCCTCCATCCCTGAGGCTGTTCATTCCCCCTCCCCTCCCCTCCCCTGTGTCCCCCAGAAACTCTCGGTCCAGTTGTTCTCTCAACTGTCCATCCAGGAGTGCTCCGTTCTTGATTCAGTCAATTTTGTGGACTCAGACCACCAGGTGACCCCCCAAAATGTTCTCTGTCTGCTTCCATAGAGAGACAGTGTGACACAATCTGTTGTTGTTTGCCTAGACCTTCCTGTGACTCATTCGGTTCCTGCAGGGGCATAGTCCTCTGAGCATCCTGGGCATGGACAGGACCAGTGTGGGGACTGGGCCAGCATGAGGACTGGACTGACTCGCTTTTTCTTCCTCTCTGTCCATCTGTCTCCATGTGGGAGTGGAATGTTCCCCCCACCCCCCAACCTGTTCTCTGCCACACCCACATCTAGGGAGGGAGTCAATCTGGCTCTAGTTGTGTCTGGCTCTGTAACTCTCTCTTTTTATGACTCCTTCCATGTATCCACGCTGTCCTCACAGTTGGGTGCTTCATGGTAAGATCTGCAATCGCACTCCAGATTCTGTGGAGACAAGATCCGTACTTTCCCCTTGGGTGGGTTATTGCCCTGCTCCCTCTGTTATCCTTTCACTTTTGAAACCCCCTTGTCTCCCCACCCCCCCCATCCTCCCTTACTGTGCTGTACTCAACATGTATCTCTTTGGGTTTGTTTCCACCTACTCCCCTTTCCCTAAATCTCTACCCAACTGTTATGATATAGGAGGTTGCTCTTCTATATCTACCATGCTGGTTACACTGACCTCAGGGGACTCACGCTGTACTTATTTTGTGATTGACAGACTTAGCATACTTTCCTCCATTTCTTCCTATGAGAAAACGTGTTCCATGTGCTCATCAGTGCTTTTAAATGAAGCATTGTACTCCATTGCATGTATGTGCCAGAGTTTGCTGATCCACTTGTTTACTGATGGAAATTTGGATTGTTTCCAACTCTTTGCGATAGTGAATTGCGCTGCAATAAACATTGGTGTGCCTATCACTGACTGTGGTTTATTTCTTACCTCTTCTAGGTATATACACAGTATACGGATAGCTGGGTCATAATGTAACTCAATTTCCATTTTGGTTAAGTATCACCCAGACTGCTTTCCATAGTAGCTGTATATATCTACAAGACCACCAGCAATGTAGAAGTATTCCTATTTTTTTAAACAATTTTATTGGGGGCTCTTACAGCTACTACAACATTCAGTACATCATTTGTATCAAGCACATTTGCACACATGCTGCCACATACTCCAAACGTTTTTCCACTTGAGCCCTTGGTACAAGCTCCTCTTAAAAAAAAAAAAAGCTCCTCTTTCCCCTCCCACCCTTTTTTAATGAGTCATTTAATTGGGGGCCCATAAACACCCATCACAATCCATATCAACATCAATTGTATGCAGGCCACATTTACACACCCATTGCCATCATCACTCTCAAAACATCCTCCCTACCTCCAGGCCCCCAGCACCAGCTCCCTATATTACCTTTCCTCCCCCCTTCCCCTTGAACCCTTAGTAATTTACAAATTGTTATTTTTTCATACTGTACACTGTATAATGTGTCCCAACACTTGCTTCCCTGTTGTCCATGTCCCAAAGAGGAGGCCACGTGTAGATCCCTGAAGTTGGTTCTCCCTTTCTATTCCTCCATCCCTCCACCATCTGGTATTACTACTCCTATTACTAGTCTTGATGGATCATCTAGTCTAAGTTTCCCATGTTTCCAACTTCACTGTACATCTCCTGGTCTAGCTGGATTTATGTGGTAGAATTGGGATCATGATAGTGGGTGGAAGGCAGCATGGAAACTGGAGGAAGGTTGCATATTTCATTGCTACTACCCTGTATCTTAACTGGCTCAACTCCTCCTTGTAACCCCTCTGCAAGAGCATGTCACCTCACCTATTGATGGGCTTTGGGTCCCCAATCTGTACTCCCCCTCATTAATAATAATATAATTTTAGCTCATTGATGCCTGACACCGGATCCCTTCACCACCTCATGATCACACAGGCTGATGTGCTTCTTCCGTGTGGGCTTTATTGCTTCTGAGCTGAATGGCTGCTTGTTTACTCAAGTCTTTAAGACCCCAGACATTATATCTTTTGGTAGCTGGGCCCAATCACCTTTCTTCACCACATTAGCTTATGCACACATCTGTCCACAGCGATCATATCAGGAAAGTGAGCATGCAATGTTATGCTTTTTAGTTCTTGAAGCCTGATAACAAATCCCTTTGACACCTCATGATTCCACAAGCTGGTGTGCTTCTTCCTTTGTTGCTTCTGAGCTAGATGGCTACTTGTTTACTTTCAAGCCTTTAAGAGCCCAGATGTTCCATCTTTTGATAGCCAGGCACCATCAGCTTTCTTTGCCACCTTTGCTTATGCACACATTTGTCCTCAGTGATCACGTTGGAAAGGTGAGCATCTTGGAATGTCAATTTAATAGAACAAAGTGTTCTTGAACCGAGGAGGTACTTGAGTGGAGGTCCAATGCCCATCTGTTGTCCTACCACTAACCCTATAAGTATGCATGCTAATCTCTTTCCCCATTCTCACTTATAAATATATGCCCCTATGTACGTACCTGCATTTGAACCTCTATAAATGTTCATTATCCCCCAGTTCCTTCCTTTATTTCCATTTGCTTCCTTCTTGTCCCACTATTATGCTCAGTCTCCATTTGGGTTTCAGTATTTTCTCTCTGTTAAATTAGTCTTAATCAATCCCTATCAGCCTTCTCTCACCCACCTTGTCCCTGAATTTGTATCAATTGTTATTCCCTTTTTCCTGGGCTGCTCGACATCACCACTTTTCCCCTTCCTCCCCCTCTTCAATGTCCCCTATCCTGGAACCATCAGTCCTGTCATTTTCGCCTCCAACCTCTTTGTCCAGTCTATCTTGTCTAGATAGAACTGCAGAGGTAATAATATGTACAAAAAAGATCTCCTAAAATGGAGCAACTGAAGCAAATAAAACAATGATAACAGTAAGAACCCCCCTCAATGTATACAATATGTAACAGAATAATAAAAATAATAGCAATATAAAAACCTGTATAAAGTCCAAGGTCTGTAGTTGACCTCTTAGAGTGACCCCTGATTGAATCGGATGGGGTGCCAAAACCCTGGCCCCAAAGTATCCTTGGCACTCCATCTGTGACTCTACGCTCTGTTGCACACTCTTAGTGCTTTGAATTGGTGTGGTTGTGTCCGACAGGGTATAATCTTGACCCTACTTCTTCATCCTGGCCCCGATAGGCCTTGGGTCAGCAAGGGAGCCGTATTTCATAGTGGGGCTGACTGTATAGTCCTCTTTGTGCATTAGCTGTTCTGAGTGGGAATATCGTTCTGAAGGCTCGGTGGGCCAGGATGCACGTCATTCTCTCTTCATCCGCTTTCATTTGTTCTCATGTGCTCTGGTCAGGCATATCTCACTCCCCAAGTTTCAGCTTCAGTGCTGGCCTCCAAGGCAACTTCCTCTGGTAGAGAGGTGGCTGCTCTTATAGTTGGGATTGGGGTTGTGTTCTCATGTCCCTCCACTGGTTCTCCACTCCATGTTGTCATGCTGCATTCACATCCTGGGTCTCTGGGTTTAAGTTTGGTTCCTCTTTCCCTGTGGAGATATAAATGATATGCTCCCCTTTGATGGTATAGTGCCCCCTTCCCTTTCTACACATTGCCATCTGCCCCCCCCTCTTCCCTCTCCCCTAGATGGCTACCATATGTAGCCCTAGATTTGATCTGGCCCTGCCATATTACCTGGGCCTTCTCCCAGGCTCTTCTCTATATAGTAGCTTTTTCCCGATGCCCCTTTCCAATTTAAAATTATTAATATGCTTACCTCAGCGGATTCATATTGTACAGTTCCTTTTGTGCTTGGCTAACTTCACTTAGCATAATTACCTCCAGTTCTTCCCATGCGGTGATGTGCTTCATGCATTCATCACTGCTTTTCAGTGATGCATAGTACTCAATTGTATGTATGTACCACAGCTTTTTAATCCGTTCATCAGTTCATGGGAATATGGACTGCTTCCAACTCCTTGCAATTGTGAACTGTGTTGCGATCAACATTGGAGCACAGATCTCTGGTTGTGGATTGTTGCTTGTCTCTTCTGGATATATGCCCAGCAGGGGAATTGCTGGGTCGATGGTAGTTCAATTTCCATCCATTTTAGATATCTCCAAATTGGTCTCCATAGTGACTGTACATACCTGCAGGTCCACCAGCAGTGGATAAGCGACCCTATCTCCCCACAGCCTCTCCAGCATTTGTTACTTTCTGAATTTTTGAATTGGGCTATCCTTGAGGGTGTTAGGTGGTATCTCATTGTTGTTTTGATTTGCATTTCTCTTATGGCTAATGATCGGGAGCACTTTCTCATATATATATTGGCCTCTCTGATTTCTGCCTTTGTGAAACTTCTGTTTAATTCCTTTGCCCACCTCGTCAGTGAGCAGTTAGTTTTGCTCTTTTTGGAAGCTATCAGGGTATTGTAGATTTTAGTAATAAGGCCTTTATCTGATTTGTCATTGCCAAAGATGTTTTTCCAGTTTGTCTGCTCTCTTATTAATCTCTTGGCGAATTCTTTCGATGTGCACAGGTGTTTTATCTTTAGTATATCCCATTTGTCTGTTAGAGCCTCCTCTGTGTTTGTGTCTTTCCCTATTTCTGTTAGCCTATGTAGTCCTTGTGCCAGTGTTCTCAGGTTGTTTCCAATTTCTTCATTGATGGCCCTAATAGTTTGGGGTTTTACTTCAAGGTCTGTAATCCACCTGGAATTTATTCTAGTGCATGGAGTGAGGTAAGGATCTTGCTTCATTTTTCTACAGGTAGATATCCATTTTTTCCAGCACCACTTGTTGATAAAGGGCATCTGTTTCCCATTTGATACTTTTGGGACCCTGATCAAAGATAAGTTGTCTGTATGCTTGTGTTTTTATTTCTGGATTTTCAGTTCTTTTCCATTGGTCTGAGTATCTTTCATTATGCCAATACCATGCTGTTTTGACCACTGTGGCTATATAGTATATGTGAAAGTCAGGTAAGGCAAGCCCTCCCACGATGTCCTTCTTCTTGAGGAGTTCTCTACTAATTCTGGCCTTCTTACCTCTCCATATGAAGTTAGAAATCATTTTTTCCATTTATTTGAAGAAGGGTATTGGGTACTTGTATGGGTATTGTATTAAACTTACATAGTGCCTTGGGTAGGACTGTCATCTTTACTACATTGAGTCTTCTGATCCATGAGCATGGGATATTTTCCTATTTCTTGAAGTTATTCTTGGTTTCTTGTAATAGTGTTCTGTAATTTTCCTCATATAGATCTTTTGTTCTTTTTGTCAGGTATATCCCTGGATATTTCAATTTATGCTTGGTTATTGTGAAGGGTACCTCTTTTTTTATCTCCTCTTCTATGGTCTTATCTGTTGTATACAGCAGACCAATTGACTTCTGATGGTTGATCTTGTATCCTGCCACTCTGCCATACTCCTCTATTGTTTCCAGTAATCCCTTTGTGGAGCTTTTGGGGTTTTCCGTACATAATCATATCATCTGCAAATAATGATAATTTCACCCCTTCCTTCCCCAGTTGTATACCATCTATGTCTTTTCTTTGCCTTATGCTGTTAGCTAAAACCTCCAGTATGATATTGAACATTAGAGACGACAATGGACATCCTTGTCTGGTCCCCTTTTTCAGTAGGATTGTGTTTGTCTTTTCTTCATTGTCTTTCACATTGGCTGTTGGTTTTTAATATATAGCTTGTATTGTCTTGAGGAATTTTCCTTCTATTCCCATCTTCTTGAGTGTATTAAACATGAATTGGTTTTGAATATTATCAAATGCTTTTTAGGCATCTATGGATATAACCATATTATTCTTATATTTTTCCTGTCAATATGGTGAATGATACTAATGGTCTTTCGTATGTTGAGCCTCCCCTGGATTCCGGGTATGAACCCCACTTGGTCAGGGTGAATTATTAGTGTTATATACTTTTGTATTCTATTGGCCAGTATTTTATTAAGGATTTTTGCATCAATATTCATTAGGGATATTGGTCTGTAGTTCTCAATTCTTGTGGGATCCTTGCCTGGTTTGGGTACCAGTGTTATACTAGCTTCATAGAAGGAGTTTGGGAGTTTGCCATCTTTTTCTATGCTTTGGAAAAGCTTGTGTAGGGTTGGTGTCAGTTCTTCCCTGAATGCTTGGTAGAATTCTCCTGTGTAGCCATCTGGTCCAGGTGATTTTTTTGTTGGTAGCCCCTTGATAACCTTGTCTATTTCTTCTATTGTTATGGATCTTTTAAGATTTTTGACGTCCATTGGAGACAATCTAGGAAGAGATTGCTTTTCCAAGAATTTGTCCATGTCTTCCAAGTTGTTGAATTCATTGGAGTATAGATCTTTGTAGTACTGGGTGGCTATTCTTTTAATTTCATTAGGATCAGTTGTGATATCCCCTCTTTCATCCCTTATTCTTGCTATTGAAATTTTCTCTCTCCTTTCTTTGGTTAAGTCTGCCAATGGTTTATCAATTTTGTTAATTCTTTCAAAGAACAAACTTTTAGCTGCATTAGTTTTTTCCATTGTTTTCTTATTTGCCCTCTCCTGAATCTCAGCCCTGGTTTTTATTATTTCTTTTCTTTTGCTATTTGTGGGATTATCCTGCTGACTCTGCTCTAGTTGTTGTAAATTCTGTGTCAATGTATCAGTTATGAGACGCTCTTCCTTTTTTCAGGTGTGCCTGTATTGCAATGAAACTTCCTCTTAAGACTGCCTTTGCTATGTCCCATAAGTTTTGGTATGTCGTGCTGTCCTTCTCAGTGGTTTTTAGAAATTTTTATATTTCCTCTCTGATCTGGGCCAGCACACATTCCTTTTGCAATAGAGAATTATTCATTCTCCAACTTTTTTTTTGGGAGGGGCCATCACTGCCCTCAGGTGGTGGGAGTAGGAGGCCCAGCCTTTGCTCCGTGGAGCTGGAATCGAACCTCCATCCCAGTGGGCCGCAGTCCCGTGCACAACCACTACGCCACTGGGGCTCAGCCCCAACTTTTTTCTCTAGTTCTCCTCACCTTCCTTTTGTTGATTTCCCACCTTATGGCAGAGTGGTCTGAGAGTGAGTTCTGTATGATATCAATATGCTTAAATTTATGTAGATTCTCCTTATGTCTCAGTATTTGGTCTATCTTCAAATAACTTCCATGTGGTGCTGAGAAGAATGTGAAGTGCTTTTCCTTTTTTTTTTTTTGGGGGGGGGAGCATCACTGCTCTCTGGTGGTGGGAGTAGGAGGCCCCGCACCACTGCTGGAATTGAACCTCTGTCCCAGTGGGCACAACCACTACGCCGCGGGGCTCATCCCTGAAATGCTTTTCCTTTGGATGAAAGACCCTGTATATATCTACCAAGTCAAACTGTCTAATTGTAGTATTTAGATCTCTCGCCTCCTTGTTGAGTTTCTTTCCCTGTGATTTGTCTTCCTCAGAGAGTGGTGTGTTGAAGCCACCCACTATAATTGTTGAGGCTGTAATTTATTTTTTCATCATATTGTCTGGCTCAAATATTCTGCAGGTCTCTCATTCAGGGAATATATATTTAAGATGCTTATTGGATCATTGTCTACCCTTCCTTTAAGCATTATATAGTGTCTTTCTTTGTCTCTTATTATGGTTTGCACTTTGAGGTCTATTTTATGTGAGATTAGGATTGCTACCCCTGCTTTTTTGGAATTGCTGTTTTCTTGGTATAGTTTTCTCCAGCCTTTGATTCTCAATATATTTTTTTCTTTGATGTTAAGATCTGTATCCTGTAGGCAGCAGATTGAGGGGGTGTGTTTTCTAAGCCAGTCTATTAATTTCTGTCTCTTAAGGCCTGAGTTCAATCCATTAATATTTAGGGTTATTACATCTATCTGTGCACTCTGTGTCGTCATTTTATTGCTCTTGGATTGGATGTTTTTCTATTTCCATGGATTGTGTCAATGTCTGTTTGTGGTTCATTCTTGCCTTTCTTCCCTCTCTGAGCCAGAGTTATCTTGGGGGCTGTTATTCCCTTTCATAGTTTCTGGGTAGATTCGTTCTGCGTGTGTTAGGTGGTGGTTGTTGTTCTTCTCCCAGTGGGTCGGTGAGACTCTTTTGCAGGGCTGAGTTCCTTTTGGCATATTCTCTGAGATTTTCCTTGTCTGGAAAGACTCTTACTTCTCCATCAATTTTGATAGATAATTTGGCTGGATAGAGCATTCTTGGGTTTGCCTGGTGTTCCTGCAATTTTTGGAATATGCTGCTCCACTCTCTCCTCTTCTTCATAGTTTGCATTGATAGGTCCAAGCATATTCTTATCTGTTTGCCTTTATATGTGATTGCCCTTTTTTCCCTAGCTGCTCTCATAATTTTCTCTTTTTCCTCATAATTGGATAGTTTAACAACCATATGTCCTGGTGTTTTCTTCTTGAGGTTTAGTCTAGCTGGTGTTCTTTCAGCCTCCTGTATGGTTATATGGTTTTCATTCATTAAACTAGGGAAGTTTTCCTCTAAGCATTCCCTCACTATTTTGGATGTTGGTTTTCTTGATACCTCATCCTCCGGCAGACTGATAATTCTAATGTTGTTTCTTTTCATAGGATCAGCCAGGCTTCTAATATTTTCTTCTGCTTCTCACATAGACTTGTTCGATTTTTTCTCCCATTTATTAATTTCTACTTGCAAGTCCTCTAGGTTACTTGTCCTGTTCGCTGCCTCCTCCATTCTCTGGCCAAAATCTGAGAGCTTACTATTAGTTTTTATTAGCTCACTCTTTAATTCTTGGATTTCCCTTTGGTGCATTAGCAAAAGAATCGGGAAAAATATAAGAACCTTGGCCTAGGGAATACAAAGGTTGACTGTAATAGGGCAGAGTACACACACAGGAGAATCTGAAATTGACAAATGGTGCATGGTCTTTATCTCCTTTATCAATTCTTCTTTCTTCTTTAATGTGTCACTTAAGAACTGCATACGTGTTAGTAACTTCTTGAATATTTCTTTCTATGGTTGATCAATCTCTTCATTTTCTATGACTGCTGTTAAGTCCAGCTGATCTTGCATCGGATTCAGTTTCTCTTTTCTTGATACTGTGGAAGTGGTTAGCTGTTTTTTTGTTTGATTTATTCGAATTTGGTGGCATTTTCCTTGGTGTTTTGTGGCCCTGGGGTCTCTCTTTAGGAGGCTGGTCTTATATTATAGCTTTCCTCAGGAACTGTTTGCAGTTGGGCCTTGCAGATGTGATGGAGCATGTTGCCTGAGCAAGGGAGTGGGTTTAGGGGCTGGGTTGGGAGTTGGGTGATCTGTGCCTGGCTAGGGGCACTTGCCACAGATAGGTGGGGAAAAAATCCTCTAGCACTCCGAGGTGGGGAGGACTGGCTGGCTGTTTACCCAGGGGACAATGTAAAGTGGACCTCTCTGAACCGGCAGCGTCTGTGGGGAGTGCTGGCAACCATGGGGAGTGCATGCGTTCCTTTCACTCCTGTTAGAAAGTGTGGTCCAGGTGGGTAGACTTGGGTTTTAGGGGATGGGTTGATCTTATCCTGGGCAGTGGTGGCATCCTTAAGGTGCGCCTGGGCGCGGGCCTCCTGGGTGGGGGGCGGGGGGGCTGGCCCACTGTTCCACTGGGGACACACGAGTCCCTGGGGGTGGGGAGCGAGAGGTGTGGGTCTGCGTGGAGTGTCCCCTGGGCACCCTGGGCACCTTGGGGTGGGAAGGACTGGTTAGTGTTTGCGCGCGGGTGCTGATTAACTGCCGGTCCCTGATCTCAGGGTCACGGAGCAGGCACCCTGGATTCCCCCGGCACAAAAAACCGGCAGCGTCTGTGCTGGTGTCAGTGGGGAGCGCAGGTGTGTGTGTCGCGCCTGCTCCTGGTTCAGAGGAGGGCTCTGAGCTTTCCTGGAGTCACAAAACCCAATTTGAGAGCCCCACCCTTCCCCGCGTCACCCCCACTCACTGATCTCCAGGAACTCTGGGCGTGAGCTTCCTATTTGGCCGCCATCTTCCCTCCTCCCCTCTGAAGTGTTCCTATTTTGCCACACTCCCTCTGACATTTGTTGCTCTCTGATTTTCTGATTTGGTCTAGTCTCGAAGGTGTTAGATGATATCTCATAATTGTTTTGATCTGCATTTCTCTGATGGCTAATGATCGGGAGCATTTTCTCAAATGTTTATTGGTCATAGGGGTCTCCTCCCTTATGAAACTTTTTCTCAGTTATTTTCCCCATTTCCTTTCCCCGTATCTGCCTTCTTCTTTTTGCAGGCAAGGTGGGTATTGTAGATTTTTTATAATAAGCCCTTTGTCTGTTGTGTCATTGCTAAGAATCCTCTCCCAATCCGTGAGTTGCCTAGTTACTCTCTTGGTAAATTCTTTTGATGCATACAGGTGTCTTATCATTAGTAAGTCCCATTTGTCAATTTCAGATTCTCCTGTGTGTGTACTCTGCCCTTTTGCAGTCAACCTTTGTATTCCCTAGGCCAAGGTTCTTATATTTTTCCCGATTCTTTCGCTAATGGTCCTAATGGTTTGGGGTTTTACTTCTAAGGCCATGATCCACCTTGAGTTTGTTCTTGTGCATGGGGTGAGGTAGAGATCCTGTTTCATTTTTCTACATGTGGATTTTCATTGTTTTCAGCACCATTTGTTAAATAGGGCATTCCCCCCCCCCTCCCCCACTTGGTGCTTTTGAAAATCAGTTGAAAATCAGTTTTCTATATGCTAATGGTTTTATTTCTGGGTTTCTATTCTTTTCCATTGGTCTGTGTATTTGTCATTATGCCAGTACTACACTGTTTTGACCACTGTGGCTTTATAGTAGGTGTGAAAGTCAGGTAAAGCGAGCCCTCCAACTGTGTCCTTCTACTTGAGGAGGTCTCTGCTAATTTTGGGCTTTTTGCCTCTCTATATGAAGTTGGTGGTCAGTTTTTCCAGTTCTCTGGAGAAGGTTGTTGGTATTTGAATCGGGATAGCATTAAACTTATAAAGTGCTCTGGGTAGGATAGACATCTTTACTATATTGCGTCTCCCAATCCATGCGCTCGGGATATACCTCCATTTGTGGAGGTCGCTTTTGGCTTCCTGTAGTAGAGTTTTCCCTAGTGGGTTCCCCGTAGTAGGGTTTTCCCTGTAGTAGTAGTTTTCCTTGTATAGGTCTTTTGTTTTTTTGATTAACTATATCCCTAGATATTTCAATTTATTTTTGACTATTGTGAATGGTACTGCCTTCCTGATCTCCTTTTCCAGGGTCTTGTCTGGAAAGATTTCTGTTTGCTAATCTTGTATCCTGGCACTCTTCCATATTCCTCTATCACTATTAGTACTCCAGTTGTGGAGCTTTTGGGATTTTCCGTGTACAGAATCACGTCCTTGGCATATAATGATAATTTCACCTCCTCCTCTCCCAGTTGGACACCACCTTTGAAGTCTCTCCTTTGTATTATGCTATTAGCTAGGACTTCCAGTACAGTATTTAATAGCAGTGGGGATAAGAGGTATCCTTATCTAGGCACCTTTTTCAGTGGGATTGATTTAGTCTTTTCTCCATTGACTATGATGTTAGCTGTTGGCCTTTCATAGATGTATTAACTTAAGGAACTGCCCTTCCATTCCTACCCCCCTGAGCATCTTAATTAAAAAAGGGTGCTGGATGTTGCCAAATGCTTTCTCTGCATCTATAGATATGATCATGTGGTTCTTATACTTTATCTTATCATTGTGATGTATAATATTGATGTATTTATGGATGTTAAACCATCCCTGTATCCCTGGGATGAATCCTACCTGATTCTGGTGGATTATGGATTTTATATATTTTTATATTCTATTGGCTAATATCTTATTGAAGATTTTTGGATCTATGTTCATTAGCGATATTGGTCTATAGTTTTCTATTCCCATGGGATCCCTTCCCTGATTAGGTATCAAAGTTAAACTGGCTTCATAAAATGGGCTTGGGAATTTTCCATAGTTTTCTACACTCTGAAAAACTTTGTGGAGCATCGGTGTCAGCTCTTTGCTGAAAGCTTATAGAATTCCCCAGTGAAGCCATCTGATCCAGGAGCTTTTTTTGTTGGTAGTTTTTTGATAACCATATCTATTTCTTCTCTTGTTATTGGTTTGTTTAGGTTCTTTACCTCTATCTGAGATAGTCTAGGGAGCGATTTCCCCCCCAGGTATATGTCTATGTCTTCCCCATTTTTGAACTCATTGAATATACCCATTCATTGTACGTTGTGATTATCCTTTTAATCTCATTAGGGTCTGTTGTGTCCCCTGTTTCAGTCCTCATTCTGTCTATCGTTGCTTGCTCTTTCCTTTATTTGGTTAGTTTTGCCAGCGTCCTGTCAATTCTATTGATCCTTTCAAAGAACCACTTTTTTGCTGCATCGATCTTCTGCACTGTTCTTTTATCTTCCCAATGGTTCAACACTACCCTGATTTTTATTATTTCTTTTCTTGCTGTTGGAGATTTATTCTGTTGACTCTGTTTTAATTGTTGGTATTGGTTTCTTGGTTTCTTGATGGAGTTGGGTTGTGTGATGGTCTCCTGTTTGTGCTTGGTGAATGTTAGTCTTCTGGCCATAGTGAGTTGGCAAGGATCTTCCTCAGGGTTGGGTGTCTCATAGCATATTCTTTAAGTTTTTCCTTGTCTTGGAAAACCCTTATCTCTCCCATTTTAGTAGATAATTTTGCAGAGTAGAGAATTCTAGGGGAGGCATTGTTTTCTTTCAGCCTCTGGAAGATATTAGTTCACTCTCTTCTCCTTTTCATAGTTTCTATTGATAGGTATCCACATATTCTAACCTGAGAGCCCTTGTATGTGACCGTCTTCCTTTCTCTTGTTGCCCTTAGGATTTTCTCTTTTTCCTCGAAGTGGAAACTATTACATGCCTTGGTCAGTTCTTCTTGGGGTTTAGTCTACTTTGCGTCCTCTCTGCTTCCTGTATGAGTGACTGATTTTCATTCATTTTCATGGGGAAATTTTCTTTCAGAAAGTCCCTTGTTCATTTAGCTGTTAACTTCTTCTCTGTGTCTTGTTCTGTTAGGCCAATAATTTGGATGTTGTTCCTATTCATAGCATCATTCATTGATCTCAGGTTTTCTTCCATGTCGTCTATAAGTTTGTTTGATTGCCTTTCCCATTTGCTGAGGCCTGCCTGATCATCTCCAAGATCACTGATACAACTCTTAGCTTCTTTTAGTCTATTTATGAGATCGGTGATCTTGTGTGAAGCTTTGGCTGCTTCCTATGTTAACTCCTGTATTTCCCTTTGGTGCATGGATTTCATTCCCTCTATTGTGGTCTTCATCACTTCTATCACTACATCCTTACTCTGTGTTAAGATGATAGAGTTACTGTTTAATGTAAGGGGTTTGTTAGGGTTAATGTTAAAATTTAAGGATTGATTTAGAGTTAGTTCAACCTGTAGCTCTAAATATAATGCTAGCCCAGTCTCTAAATGTAAACCTAACCCAACATCTAACCATAACCATAAGAAACTTACATAAATGAAATAAGCTACCATGTTCTGGATAGCTCTAAATATAATGCTAGCCCAGTCTCTAAATGTAAACCTAACCCCAAATCTAACCATAACCATAAGAAACTTACATAAATGAAATAAACTACCATGTTCCAGAATAGGCTGACTAAATATTGTGGAAATGTCATTATTACCTGAAATACTGCAGTACCAATTCAAATCCCACCACAATTCTTTAAAGAAATGGAAAAAAAAGTCATCAACTTTATATGGAAAGGAAAGAAATCCAGAATAAATAAAAAAAACTATTAAAAAATTGAGCCATGGAAGAATACATTTTACTCCCAGACTTTAAAACCTGTTATATATCTGCAGTAATTAAAACAGAGGGAGAATTCAGATTGGGAACCAAAAGCCCATCAATAAGAGAAATAACATCCTCGTACAGAGGGGTTGAAACAAGGAGAGGAGCCAGTATAGGTACAGTGTAGTAGCAATGAAATGTGCAACTTTACTCTGGTTCTCAAATGCTTCCTCCCACCCACTATCATTATCCCAATTCTGCCAGACAGATTTGGCTAGACCAGGGGATATACATTGGAGTCAGGAAAAACAAAATTTAGGAAAAATAATCCCTTGAGACTAGTGGGGAGTGGTGACACTTGGAGGGTGGAGGGATGGTGGAGTAGAAAGTGGAAACAAATTTCTAGGATATACATGTGACTTTCTCTCTGGGGTGCGGAGATAGGGGTGAGTGGAGTGACACATTGGACAGTGTACGATATGAAGAGGTAATAACAATTTGTAATTTATTGGAAGTTCATGGGGGAGGTGAAGGGGGAAGGGGAAATATGGGGAGTTGGAATAAAAAATAAAGAACTAGAGGAAAGAAGGAAAGGGGAGCTTATGTTGGAGGGGTTCAAGTAGAAAGTGTAGATGAATGTGGCAACATATGTACAAGTATGCTTAATATGAGCCATATATTGAATGTTTGTTATAAGAGCCCCCAATAAAATCTATATTATTTATTTATTTATTTATTTATTTGGGCATCACTGCCCTTGGGTGGGAGTGGGAGGCCCAGCCTTGCCCCTGGAGAGCTGCTGCTGGATTTGAACCACCAAGCCAGTGGGCTGCAGTCCCTCACTCAATCTCTACACCACCGGGGCTCAGCTTAAAATCTATATTAAAAAACAAAACAAAAACAGACTGGTTGGTACAATGACAGATATGAAAGCCAATGGATGTGAAATGAGAACCCAGAAATAAAATCAAGTACCTATAGACATGTAATCTTTAATAAAAGACTAAAGTACATTAAATGCATGTGTTACTCCAGGTAGACTAGAGTCAAATTCATAGACATGCATATGGATATAAGGGAAAGGTTTATATACAAGAGGAATGGGACATTGAGGAAGCATCCCAGCCCAGTTCAGTTCAAAGTCAAAAGTCCGATATTAGCTCATAAGCCCGGTAATCGTCTATAAAATCTCCTTCTGACTCACGAAGTCACAGGCCAGTGGGTGTAGCGTCCCGTGCTGGCAGGGGTCTCCCCATGGCTCCTTGTTTCCAGGGCTCAGGGTTCATCAACACCATCCAGTGGTGGTAGAAGCATTCAGCACTGGTAGGCGTCTCCACATGGCCTCTCCAGCTTCAGAGGTCTGGTTCCATCAGGGTAAGGCCATGTGGCTTCTCCTCCAGTTTCTTCAGCACCCTCAGACACTGCCTTCTTGTCTTCTCCATAGTTCGTTGTCTTGGAGACTAACTCTTAACAACTGGGGAGATAGCTTCTCATCTCCATGAGGGAAATATCACGAGATTTCCAGAAGTCTCAGGAGAAAGCCATGCCCATACGGGGAGGCCCCATTGGCTACTCAATAGGTATCTCCAGATTAACAGGCTAGACTCCACCCCTACATCTCAATCATAAAATTAACATATTGAATACATGGTCACCACAGTGCAGAAGAGGTAGCCTTTTCAATGAATGGTGCTAGAACAATTGGATCTTCTCCTGCAAAAGAATGAAACAGGACCCATGCCTCATACTATGTACAAAAACGAACTTAGAATGGATCAAAAACTTAAATATAAATAGCACATTACTTTTGAATATGTGTATTTATTGCTATAAATAGATCAATTCTGTAGTAACTTCCTTAGTTCCAGAATGTATTATTGGAATAGACATAATTAGCACTCAGAAGAATTCCTGTATTGAATTCCCAATGTGTGAAATAAGGGATATTATGGTAGGAAAAACCAAGTGGACACCATTAGGACTGCCTCTGTGTAGGAAAATAGTAAACTAAAACCAATACTGTTTAAACTCAGTGTACAAAAGTTAGGGTCCAAAAAGGCTCTCAGCTTTTTCAAAAAAGTTGCATGTGGAGCCAGTGAAGGTGGTAGTGGTGAAAAGTTTGCTGTGAGTAGGGCCTGATTCAATTCTTTCAAAGAGAGGGCAAACATGCATTACTTTAAAGGAATTGAATGTAAATTGCTTATACTAGCAAACCAAATTCAGTAACATATAAAAAGGATTATGCACCATAATCTAGTGGAATATATTGAAGGAGTGCAAGGTTTGTTTAAATCTATGAAGGCTACACAAAACACATGAATTAAAAAAAAATCCATGTACTTAAGTTTTTTTTTAACAAAACAATCTTATCACCTTCAAGTACTCTCCATTACACCTAATACTTTTGACAGATCTGTGATTCCCATTTTGAAAACATTTTTCAAACTCATCTGTTTGGATGGCTAACAGCACCTCCCTTATTTTTTCTTCACGTTTTCTGTGTCATCAAATTGCTGTCCTTTGATGCCCCTCTGCATTCTCAGAAACAAAAATAAGTCACACGGAGCAAGGTCAGGTAAAGAAGGTGCGTGGGGCAAGAGAGGTATGATGTTTTTGCCAAAAACGGGCGCACCGAAATGGTTGTGTGAGTGAACAGGTGCATTGTTGTGGTGGCAAACCCAGTCCTGCATCTGCCACAAATCAGGCCTTTTGGACACACACTGTCATGCCATCTTTTCAGAATCTCTAAATAGAAAGCTTGGTTAACAGCCTGACCTGGTGAAACAAACTCCTACTGCACTTTGTTTCTCACATCAGAACAACAAATGAGCACTATCTGGACCTTTGATTTTATTTGACGAGTTTTTGGGGGTGAGGTAAAGATGGTATCTTTCATTGGTTTGATTAATGCTTAGTTTGAGGGTTGTAAGAAAGCACCTTTTCTCCTCACCAGTAATGACCTTGGGAAAAAAAAGCCTTAGTCACTTCGGAGCTGTTCTTTCATGGCTTTTTTTTCTTGGTCAGTCAGAATCCAAGGCACAAATTTTGCACAACCCTTCTCATGCTCAATTCTTCCATCAAACTTTGCTGAATGAAGTTCCAAATAGCCCAAATAACTTGCCCATCTTTTCAATGGTCCCTCTTTGGTCTTTGAGCACAATTGCACAGATTTTGTCAACACTTTTGTCCATTTGGGAAGCTTAGTGAGATTTCTCATCAATTGACAAATCATCCTTTTTGAAATGAGAAAACTACTTGTACACTTGAGTTTCTCCATAACACTATGTTTGTGAGCTTCGTTCAATGCCACATCAGTTTCTGCAGCATTTTGTTTCAAGCAGGAAACAAAAATTTATAGCTGCAAGCTGTTTTCTTAAATCAGCCATTACACAAAATGAGGTTTGAAAGAAACTGCTTTTATGAAAAAGTTCACTGTGACCTGAGAGAAACTTCCCAGATCATGCCTTTAAGTGCACTAATTTTATAGTGAGTTGCTCACTACTGGCCTAGTGAGAAAAACGTGTACTATAAAACCTCCACAGAGCAGGGTTTTTCCTGTTATACACTGCACTGGAGAGATGAGTATAGAAGAGCAAAGGTATAAATCTTATTTGAACAGTGAAAATTTTGTCAGTTGATCCCCCACTGATGCATGCTGGGCTTGATCTGGTTTTCAAAATTTTCTGTATTTTCATTTTGTTTCTCCTAGGGTTTATCTCAGATGTGTTCTGTCATTTGGGTCACCCTCTTGAAGTTTTGTTAGGGACATCAAGTAGAATAAAGGTTTTGGGGGTACAGTGGTGGTGGTGATGTGGAGGGTAAAAAGGAGACATTGTCAAGAAGCCCAGGAGGGAAAAAGAATGTTTGAACACTGATTGTGATAGCAATTGTCCAATACTTCTTGACATGATTGAACTATGGAATATGGCATATGTACTAACTCCCCCTAAATAATAGAAATTTAAAATATCCTCTGAAATTTCTTTAGACCAAACAATAGTTTAGCTTAAATAGTGAACAATATCTGCCTTAAACATTATGCTCTTTTAAGAACTGTATATGGGATCAAATTAACATCAGAAACTCAAACGATGAGATAAGAGACTTTAGGGGGCAAAGAGCTAATGTTAACGAGGGGAGTAAGGGACAGCTTGGAAAAAGAGAATGAGAATGGTTACACAAAGAATGTAATCAATGGAATGAAATTGTACATATAGTAGTGTTGAATTGTTTCATTTTTGGGGTGTATATGAGTATTTTGAACAAGAATAATAAATTCATGATATACATGTGTGTCTATTTCTGAATACTTCTTAAAATTTTTTTTTATTAAATCATTTTGTTGGGGGTAACTGGATACTTCTTGATCTATATGTTTATCCTTTTTCCAATACTGTACTGTCTTGTTTCTAGTGCTTCATCACTGTAAGCACTCACTCATCTATGCCAAGAAATTTGTAGACACTTACCTGGCCAACTGATTGTAAGAGACCCGGAATTGTAACCATTCCAAAGAACGGTGATTCAATAGCATGTGCAATATCATCTGCAAGTAAATTTTTGCTAAAGATCATTCAACAATGGCTATGTACATTACAAGTAGTTTCCAGAAAATCAGGCAAGATTCATATAAGAGGACATTAAACAAGGGCTGTTATTTCTGGTGTCAGAACTATTTTAGCTGAAAGCTGGGAATACAAGAAAAATGTTTACTTGTATTTTATTGACTATGCAAAGGCATCCCACTGTCTGTATCATAACAAACTATGGATAACCTTGAGAAGAATTAGAAATCCAGAACACATATTTGTTCTCATGCAGAACCTCTACATGGATCAAGAGACAGTTTAAGAACAGTTCAAGTGAGGACTGCATGGTTCAAAATCAAGAGAGGTGTTCATTAGGGTTCTGTCCTCTCACAATACTAATTAAATCTGTATGCTGAGTAAATAATCAGATAACCTGGATAATATGAAGAAGTATATGGTTTCAGAATTGGATGAAGGTTCATAGAATTCTTCAATATTACATCTTGAGGCTTAAGTTTTTTCTTAAGGCTTGAGTTTTCTCTATAGTTCTTTCAGCTTGAGATAAGCTGAATGTATACTTTCCATTTGATTTTGTAACTCCAAATATTTGCATTTTCACCGTTTTTTACTTTGTCTTCTCAAGCTGCCTTTGAAACTTTGTGTTCAGCTCTGCTATTCATTTCTTCCATTTGCTCCTGTATGTTTGAGAAAAAGTTTCAGTCTCTTCTGACATCCATTTTGAGCTTTTCTGTCTCTTAAATGACTTTTTGCTCTATTCAAGTATTATGTTCTTAATGTCACCCTACAACATGTCAAGTTTTTGGTCATTACTATCCAATGTGGCGTTTTTGTTCTTGAAATGACCTCTAAATTCAGGTGGAATGTCCTTAGGTCATATTTTGCTTCTTGTGGACTTGTTTTAATTTTCTTCAGTTTCACCCTGAACTTGCATATGTGCTATTAATGGTGTGTTCTCCAGTTGGCACCTAGCCTTGTTTTGGCTCCTGATACTTAACTTTTTTTTTTTTTTCTGGTTTTTGGGGCATCACTGCTCTCCGGTGGTGGGAGTAGGAGGCCCAGCCCCACTGCTGGAATGGAACCTCCGTCCCAGTGGGCCGCAGTCCCGCGCACAACCACTATGCCACCGGGGCTCAGCCCTCCTGATACTTAACTTTGCCATCATCTCTTCCCACAAGTGCAGGTAGTTTGATTGCTGTGCATTCCATCTGGAAAGGTTCATGTGCATAATGGTCATTTATGTTGTTGAAAAGGTATTTGCAATGAAAAGGCTCTTAGTTTTGCAAAATTCTCATTTAATCAACAGCTTTGCTTGGATAACCAAGATCATATTTTCAATTTACTGACATTTTCTTTTGTTTCCAGCTTTAGCCTTTTAAAGACTTTACCCTTTTCAATGCATCTTTACTGCATGTTTAATAAACTTCAAACTGAAAAGATGGTAGGATCTTTTGATTTCTTCATAATTTGATTTAGTGATTGGTGTATAAATTTGATAATAGTCATATTGACCTCTCTCTCTTTCTTTCTTTATTTTTTTGGGCATCACTGCTCTCTGGTGGTGGGAGTAGGAGGCCCAGCCCCACTGCTGGAATTGAACCTCTGTCCCAGTGGGCCACAGTCCCGCGCACAACCACTACGCCACCGGGGCTCAGCCTGACCTCTCTTTCTTATAGATGTGTGGCTTGTATTCAAACAAGCAGCCATCTAAGTGAGAAGTGAAATAAGCCCTCTTGGAAGAAGCACACCAAGTTGTGTGATTCAGAATGATTTATACTTGATAATTACAGATGACAATTACAAAACTTGAAGATGGTAGAGAGTAAAGCCTCAGAGCTAAAATTATGACTACCCTATTTGTGGAGGACTATGGAGGATGGTGGGAGCCTAGATCTCTTTTGCAGAGTATCTAGTCAGACTGATCTGCTCGCAGATCCACCCTAGTCATAGGCAAGAGTCTTGAACAGCATTACTATCAGGCAAAGAACATTGTAAGCTTGATTATGCTGGATCTAATTTAATACTTGATTAATTGGCCACCATGTAGACAAGACCTGAGTTTGTTCTGGGTGCAAGTATCTCTTACTGATTGCATGACTGAAATTTCTTCCCTGGGTTTTGAATATTGTTGGGAGTTTTTTACTTCTTATGCCTTATTTGTATTTTTTGTCTTCATATTACTATGCTTTTATCCTTACTATGATATATTTTTTATTGTTTTCTGCTGAGTTTCCCAGCTGTGAAGCACAGGAGGAGTGGATGCATAGTGATAATAATTGGTTGTGTCAGTCCGGGTAGACTAGAGGAACAAATTCATAGACACACATATATAAGGAAAAGGTTTATATACAAGAGGAATGGGACATTGAGAAAACATCCCAGCCCAGTCCAGTTCAAAGTCATAAGTCCAATATTAACCCATCTGCCCCATATCAGTGTATCAGTCTATCTATAAAGTCTCTTTCCAATTCACGAAGTCACAGACCAGTGCGTGCAGAGTCCCGGTGCTGGCAGGGGTCCCCTCATGGCTCCTCAATTCCAGGGCTCAGGGTCCATCAATAGCATCCAGTGGTGGTAGAAGCAACTCATCGCTGGCAGGGGTCTCCCCATGTTTTCTCCAGTTTCAGAGGTCTGGTTCCATCAGGGCAAGGCCATGTGGCTTCTCCTCTGGCTCCTGCAGCAGCTTAGACACTGCCATCTTGTCTTGTCCGTAATTCCTTGTCTCTGAGACTAACTCCCAACAACTAGGGAGATAGTTTCTCACCTCCATGAGGGAAATATCGCGAGATTTCCCAGAAGTCTCAGGAGAAAGCCATGCCCGCACGGAGGCCTCATTGCTACTCAATGGCTATCTCCAGATTAACAGGCTAGACTCCACCCCTACATCTCAATCATGTGAAGTTAACATAAGCACATGACTGCCACACTGGAACAGGGGATATAGGAAATACAAGAGGAGAGAGTAGGTGGATGATAGGAAGGGACAAGGGATTATAGAAGTAAATAATGGAAACGGGTGGGGAGGAAGCACTAGAGTGGACTGTGCATGCATAACTCATCACTTTATTTAATTAATTTATATATTTTTTATTGGGGACTCTTGAAACTCTCGTCACAATTCACACAAACTCTTTTTATAGATGATTTAATCTTGGTGGTGGTAGAGATACTCTCAAATTGATGTGGGGATGATTGTACAACCCTCCTTGATATGATTGAACAATTGAATTATGTGACATAAATTACTTGTCAATAAAACTAGTTGGAAAAAAGAGTGCAGTCATCACCACGAGCAATTTTAGAATATTTTTTCCTAGTGCTCATTATTGTTCTTCTTTGGATTTTCTTTCCCCTGCAATTTATGCAGCTTAATTTTTATTAGATACATGTTACACAGTGAAATGAGAACTATTGACAATTGTTAGACGTTTTCTTCTCCATAAGTAATAGAGTCTAAAAGAAGTTGCTTTTTAAAAAGTTATAATTGTTGCTTTATTGCTAGTGCTTTCAACAGCTTACATCTAGAAACATTGATTACAGAAAAGGCAGAAATCTAGTAAGTTTTCATCAAGTAAAATGAATAATTTTACTGAAGCCATGATGCTATGGGTGACAGTTAAGGAGGAGAGGGGGGAGGTGGCGGTGGTTGTTAGGGGCTGTCAAGGTGGTTCCAGCTCGGCGTGAGTCTTTGCCCAACAGAAGGAGACATTGCCTGGCCCTGTGTAGGCCTCACAAGTGTCCCCTGTTTCCCTAGAGGAGGGCAAAGGTATTAACTGTAACTGATGAATTGAGAAAGAAAAGGATGGGTACATTATGTAAAACCAAGACATAGCTAATTAAACAGTACGAGATCAAATATTTCTGGCATTGATTACTGGGCAGTAAGTATCAATGAGCCAATATCCCTATCTTTCATAAAGGGGTCCCTTAACTACAATAAGAAGTTGCCACATCAAAAATGAAAGCATCATAAATTGTTACTCTGAAGTTTGGTTCAGAAAGATTAAATACAGGGGGGAAAATATAAGCTGTTTCTTTTGAGGATTGCCATGGAGAAAGACCCTTCCTTTTTTCCCTTTTATTTTAAAAATAATTTTATTGGGGGCTTTTACAGCTCTTATAACATTCAGTACATCATCTGTATCAAGCACATTTGCACACATGTTGCCACATTCATTCCCAAACATTTTCCACTTGAGTCCTTGGTATAAGCTCCTTCTTCCCCCTCCTTTTTTTTTTAATGAATCATTTTATTGGGGACTCAAACACCTCCCCTCACAAGAAGTTCCTTGTTAAGTAACTCTTGCTGTCTAGGAGTCCTTACAATCAGTTGATGCACTTTTTAGTTTACTCAGAGGTGTCTCAAAATAAAGACCTGCAGTTTACATCTGGAAACAACAATAACAACAACAAAAATAGCAACAACAAAACAACCATTGGAAATCCTGTGAAGACAGTTTTATTTGAACACACATGGAGTCTCCATGACTTGGTTTAACTCAACGGCAACTTGTAAGTGTTAGTTCTTATTGCTATATAATAAAACTCTGTGGCATAAAGAGGAACTTCAATATGTTTATAGATTCTGTAGGTCAGAATTTTGTCAAGGCACAGCAGTGATAGGTTGTCTCTTCTTCATGATATCTGGGGCTTCAATGGGGAAGAATAAATTATTGCTATATATGTCATTCTTCTCATGTTCTCTCCCAATCAAGAGTATGGGAGAGTTGCAGGACTTTATTGTGATAAGCCTCTAATTTGTGGGGTTATAGCAGTTAGCTTATGCATATTACTCCTTCCAAAATTTAATGGAAGAATAGAATGAAAATATAACACATTTTCCCAAGATTTTAAAATTAAAAATTAATTAAAAATTAATTTATTTTTGGGCTGAGCCCCGTGGTGTAAGTAGTTGAGTGCAGGACTGTGGCCCATGGGCTTGGCAGTTCAAATCCAGTGGCGGCTCTCAGGAGTAGCACTGAGTAGTGCCCACGACCACCAGAGGCAGTGATGCCCTTCCCCAAAATTATTTATTTTCCATGAACTTTTAATTTATTTTACTTTTAATTTTTCCCCATGAACTTTTTAGCACCTCCTTTTATATTACCAATCTCCCTGAACTGGTTTCCTTATCTTAAAGTGTAATTAGCTGTAATTATATCTTAGGATAATTAAAAGTTGGATAGCAAAAAAAGAAGACGTAAGAATTAAAGTTTTGAGTTATGGTTTGGGAAAGAATATAAGATGAATCTATTTTACAAGAAACACAACCAGGATATTCCTTAGAAGTAAGGATGATGGCAGAGGACTGGGCACTATTTTTTTCCCATTTTGGTTTGGTATGCATAAGGTCTCCATGAATTGGAACTGATTTGATAGCAAGGACAACAACAATAACAACAATATATTAGCATGTAGCTACATCTTAGCTACACAAAGCAAATTATCCAATGTGCAGGGACTGGCATTTTTTTTTTTAATTTTTTTTAAGGCATCACTGCCCTGGTGGTGGGAGTAGGAGGCCCAGCCTTTGCTCCTGTGAGCGGGAATCGAACCTCCATCCCAGTGGGCCGCAGTCCCGCGCACAACCACTACGCCACCGGGGCTCAGCGGGACTGGCATTTAGTAAGGGCTTGATAAGTGTTAGCTATTGTTACGGAGTCATAATGTC
The DNA here is from genome assembly GCA_004026705.1 of Nesogale talazaci. Classification (NCBI taxonomy): domain Eukaryota; kingdom Metazoa; phylum Chordata; class Mammalia; order Afrosoricida; family Tenrecidae; genus Nesogale; species Nesogale talazaci. The sequence continues at coordinate 12,781 of PVJH01006336.1, read as the reverse complement.
CCCTGGGAGAGGCAGAATGTTTGTGGGATGGAGATCTGGGAGAAGTTTAGTAATAAGTCTGTCATAATTATCACCATTATTGAGATGCAAGTGGTATTTATTTAGCAACCACTCATTTGAGTAGGTTCAGCTCTAGATTCTCATCCTCTAGTCAGACCCTAAAGATCTCTGGTGGTCCAATAGTTAAGTGCTCAGCTGCGGCTCAAAATGTCAGCAGTTTCTCCAAAGGAGAAAAGACTCAGTGACTTGCCCTGCCAAAGGATCACAGCCTAGGGAACCCAAGGAGGCAATTCTACTGCATCACACAGTCTCTTTGAGCCAGAAAAGACTTGCTAGAACAAGGTGAGAGCGGTAGTGCTTCATGGCAGATATTATTAACCTCTATGTTCAATGACTATGGAAGCAGTAGTCAAGCAACTAAGCGACAATTTTCCTTGTACAAATCTGTCGCAAAACATCTCTTTAAAGTTTTAAAAAGCAAAGATGACACTTTGAGGGCTAAACTGAGCCTGACTCAAGACATGATCTTTCCAAATTGTCTCATATGCAAAGCAGACAATATAAAAGGAAGGCAGAGGCATTTCTATAATAACTGATAAAGTTGAACATTTGCATGTACTGTTAACCATTTGCATATCTTCTGTTGAAATATTTGCCTATTTTCAACTTTCATCCATTTTTCCAGTATGTTGTTTATCTTGCAAAGTGTTTCCAAATACAAGTCCATCCTCAGGTTATGATTTGAAAAAGATTAAAAATAAAAGAAAGGCAAGAAACTGAGGAACAAAAATTCAGTTTTAGAAGAAACACAACCAGAACTTTTTTTTTTTAATTTTCAGAATGTTCTTTAGAAGTAAGGAAAATGAAGCTTTCATTTGCTTACTTTGGACATTTACTGGAAAGGCCAATCACTAGAAAATGATATTGCATTTGGTAAAGTCAGCAAAAATAGGGATAATACTTAATGGAGATTGACACATTGACCATAATTATGGACTCAACTCAACAATCATGAGAATTTCATAGGAGAATGTTTCATTCTCTTGTACAAGGATTACCAGAGTTGGAGTTGATTCAATGGCTACAATGTAGAGTCGACTACTTGGTGGTATAGAGTTGCTGCTGTCTAATATCTCATAGACATGACATAGGCTTTATATTTATTGTTCTCTGCCCTCAAAGTCTGGAACATTTCAATTGGTATTCCATCAGTTCTTGAAGCCTTGCATTTTGCTAATGTCTTTTGCATAGCTTGGACTTCTTCAGTATCATTGGCTTCTGATCACATGCTACCCTGTGGAATGGTTGACTGATTCTTTTTGGTACAGTGACTCTGTATTCTTTCCAACTTCTTTGGTGCTTCCCATATCATTCAACATTTTGTCCACAGAATCTTTTAATATTGCAACACCAGGCTTAAATTTGCTCTTCAATTCTTTCAAATATGCTGAGTGTGTTTTGTTTTTATAACTCTAGGTCTTTGCATATTGCAATATAATACTTTGGTTTTAATACTCAAGATGTTCTTTGAAATTTTCTGCTCAGCTTTTGCTTCATGATTTCTTCCATTTGCTTTTAGTTCTCCTCCTCCTCCTCCTTCTTCTTTTTCTTTTTGGCACCACTGCCCTCTGGTGGTGGTAGGAGCTACCCAGCCTTGCTCCTGGAGTGCTGCTGCTGGATTTGAACCGCCAAGCCCATGAACTGCAGTCCCACACTCAACCACTAAGCCACTGGGGCTCAGCCTGCTTTTAGTTCTTCTATATTCAATAGCAGGTTTCAGAATTCTTTCTGACATTCGCTTTGGTTTTTTCTCTCTTTCCAGTCTTTTAAATGACATTTTATTTTCCCTACAATATTGTTGACATTATCCCACAACTTGTCAGTTCTTTGGTCATTTGTGTTCCATGATTCAAATCTTTTGAGATTGGCTCTCAATTCAGGTGAGATATTCTCAAGGTTATATTTACCTCTCATGAACTGGTTTTGGTTTTGTCAATCTGAATTTACATATGAGCAATTAATGGTCTGTTCCAGATTCAACCCCAGCCTTGCTTTGACTCATGATATTGGGATTCAGTATTGCCTCCTTCTGCATGTCTAGTCAGTTTTATTTCTGTATATCCCACCTGGTGAAGTCCACGTCTATAATGGCCATTTCTGTTGAACACAGGTATTTGCAATACAGACATTGTTGGCTTTGCAAAGTTCTATTACGTGCTCTCCAGCTTCATTTCTATCATGAAAATCCTATTTTTAGCCTAATAATCCTTTCTTTTGTGTCCCACTTAAATATGTACATCATTATGTGTGGTTTTTGGAAATGTGACACTTGAGGGGAAATCAAAAGCAAAAAGAGGCCCCCTTCTGCTTTTCTTTTCTTTTGTCAAGTGCCGTGTTTTCCTTTGGAGATTTTCTTTCTTTCTTTCTTTTTTTTGTATTCAAAATGGGTTTATTAGAATGGCTTGCCACACATCATCTTCATTCAGGGTCTTTTAGTGCTGCTTCCGTCTGAAAGAGCATCCTTCTACAAGCCTGACTTTTCCTCCCGGAGGCTGACAGAGGATAGCAGAGCAGCACAAAACTACTGTTTGTGCATGACTGAAGACCGTGGTGATTTTGCAACAGCCTGGGCACTTGACATCCATGAAGTAGGAGTTGGAGCTCTGCACCAGGCGCTTCTTGTGTTTCCGCTTCTTCACTTTGAGAGAGGGATGGAGGAGATCCTTTGCAAGAGGCATGATCACCACGGAGGTCGGTGCCCGAAAGCCGGAGATTTTCTTTACTTCATATTGTAATGACTTACTTCTCTAAGCCAACTTTGGGCTTACAGCTTGGCCCCAAATATGGAAAGCCCCTGCTTCTTACACTTTTCTGAATTCCTGTTGACATTCTGCTTTGCTTGAACAGTGAAGATTTTCTGTGGGGGCAGTCAGTGGAAAACAAGTCCGTCAGCTTAAGCTTCCCTCCAAGCTCCCCTGAATAGAGTAGTATTCTAGAATCCTCTCAATGACACTGACAATTCAGAGAGGATTATAGTGTCACCACACACACCCCAACCTCACCCACCCTGTTATATAACTTGCTGGAAGCACCTTTAATTTTTCCTTGTGGATCATGGGAATATTTGCTTGCAGTAGCACAAGAATAAGAAAAATTCAAACTTCAGAGATACTGATGCTCCAAATGCAGATTTAAGTTTACTAGATTAATCAATGACTGACCCCTACATGCTAATTTGTTCCTCTTTAAGCGTCAAGTGTTTGCTCTAGTGTTAAGTGTTGGGTTGATAACTTCAAGGTGGCCTATTCAAACTCATGAGCCACTCCTTGGGAGGAAGATAACACTGTCTGCTCCTCAGAAAAGTTATAGCTTCAGAAATCCTATAAAAAGGTCACCAGCTGCGCCTCAGGGGAAAAGAAGACTTTCTACTCCCATCAAGAGTGATGGGCGCAGGATTCCACAGGGCAGTTCCACCCTGTTCTTTAGGGTTGCTGGGAATTGGCACTGACTCAAAGGCAGTGCGTTCGGTTTTTGTTTTTAATCAGCACAAATTGACTCAATAGCATGTAGTTTGTTTGTTTTGTACTTCTTTTTATGATATCAATTTGAACTTCAACAATTATTTTTAATAGTCTTCTTTGTGATATCAATTTGGGTTTTAGCAACATCACCATTTGTTGTAGAGTCAAGTCTGACTCATGGTAACTCTCAGTATGTCAGCAGAACTGTGCCTCTTAGAACTGCTTCAATTGTAGGTTGAAACTGAGTGGACTTGAAACTCCATCCTTGGGTTCACAGTCTAGTGTATTAATTAGTTGCTGCACTCAAATACAAGTTTTTAGTGACTGCATTTTCAGAAATAGATTACCAGACCTTTCTTTCTAGCCTGTCTTAGTCTGGATGTTCCACTGAAGCCTGTTCAGCAACACAACAACATACAAATATCCACTAACAGATGGGTGATACCTGTGTATGAGATGCATTATCGGGGAATCCAACCTGGGTGTCCCTCATGGAAAGCAAAAATTCAGCCACTTAGCAGCTATCCCCCCCACCCGCCCCAAGACCAGTACACCAGTAGATCTTTTAAGACAGAGTAATCATTAGCATTATGGGGGAAACCCTGAACCACATTCATTTTTATTAGCAAGGCAATTGTTCTTTCATCTGCTTAAATTGTGTCTACATGTAATGTGCTGATTTGAGACAGCAGGGAAGGACAAGAACTGCTAATATATTCCAGTATGCTGCTCCTCAACTGATCCTGATGATTTTAAACACAAGAATGTATTTCCTTTTCATTTTTTTGATTGGTAGTTTCTATGTCAAAGGCAAAGCAAGAGGCAAGATAGATAAAACCAACTTCTACAATGAAGATTAGCTTAGAAATGTCTGTGAATATATTCAGGAAAAAACCTCCACCACTGGATGCTAGAATAATGAATACATTTTATTTTCTTTGTAGGAGAAAATATTTTCTAAAACAAACTTTTAAATATATTGCGTTTTTAAAAAAATAACCTTATTCTTGAAGTTAAACAAGCGACCATCTAGCAGAGAAGCAACAAACCCCCATGGAAGAATCCCACCAGCCTGTGCCATCATGAGATGTTGATGGGATCATGTAACAGGAATAAGGAGACCCAAAACAAAACAAAACAAACATACAAGCAAACAAAACATATTGCTGACAGTGGGGGTGGGAGTTTAGAGCAGAAACCCCAAACTCATCTGTAGACAATTTGACACCCCCTCCCAGAAGGGTCCCAAGGAAGAGATGATTCAATGAAGGTGAAGTATAGCACTGATGAAATGCTATCCACTCAAACACTCTCTCAATGAAAGAACACTTTGTTCTAATAACCTGGAATTCTGTGATGCTCATCTTTCCTGACATGATCACAGAAGAAAAAATGAGTGCATAAACAAATGTGGTGAAGAAAGCTGATGGTGCCTGGCTATCATAAAATATAGTGCTTGGGATCTTAAAGGCTTGAAGATAAACATGTGACCATCTAGATGAGAAGCAACAGAGCCCACATGGAAGAAGCATACCAGCATGTGTGATCATGAGGTGTCGATGGGATCAGGTATCAGGCATCAAAGACTCAAAAGAAAAAAATCATATCTATGTGAATGAGGGGGAGGAAAGAATGTAGATCCAAAGCCCATCTATAGACAATTAGACATCCCCTTACAGAAGGGTCACAAAGAAGAGACCAACCAGTCAGGGTGCATTAAAGCACCGTTGAAACATACAACTTTAGTTCTTTAATGTTTTTCTGCCCCGAACCCCCAACTATTATGCCCCCAGTTCTACCTTACAAACCTGGATAGACCAAAGCATGTACACAGATACAGATAAGAGCTGGAGACACAAGGAATCCAAGACAGATAAGCCCCTCAGGACCAATAATGAGAGTAGCTATACCAGGAGGTTAAGGGGAAAATGGGGGGCAGAAGGGGAAATCTCATCACAATGATTGACATATAACCCCACCCCAGGAGAATGGACAACAGAAAAGTGGGTGAAGGGAAACAGCGATTGGTGTAAGACATGAAAAAAATTATAAATTTTCAAGGGTTCATGAGGGAGAGTGGGGTAGAAGGGAAAATGAGCTGATACCAAGGGCTCAAGTAGAAAGAAAATGTTTTGAAAATGATGATGGCAGCATATGCACAAATGTGCTTGACACAATGGATGCATATATGGATTGATAGCTGTAAAATGATTTAAAAAAGAAAAGAAAGAAACACACAAAATTTGTCTACTTTCCCAAGACTTCCTCATTGTGTTAGTCTGGTAGACTAGAGGAAAAAATTTCATAGGCATGCATATGTATATAAGGGTATGGTTTATATATTAGAGAAACAGGACATTAAGAAAACATCCCAATCCAGTCCAGTACAAAGTCATAAGTCCGATATTAGCCCATGTGCCTGATACCAGTCCATAAAGTCTCCTTCCAACTCATGAAGTCACAGGCCAGTGAGTGCAGAGTCCCGGTGCTGGCAGGGGTCCACTCATGGCTCCTCGCTTCCAGGGCTCAGGGTCCATCAACAGTATCCAGTGGTGGCAGAAGCAACTCATTGATGGCAAAGGTCCCCACGTGCCCTCTCCAGCTTCAGAGGTTTGGCTCCATCAGGGCAAAGCCATGTGGCGTCTCCTCTGGCTCCTCAGACACTGCCATCTTGTCTTGTCCGTGATTCATCATCTCTGAGGCTAACTCTCAACAACTGGGGAGATAGATTCTCATCTTCATGAGGGAAATATCACGAGACTTCCCTGATGTTTCAGGGAGAACGCCATGCCCACACAGAGGCCTCATTGGCTACTCAATGACTATCTTCAGATTAACAGGCTAGACTCCACCCCTACATCTCAATCATAAAATTAACATAAGCACATGACCATCACACTCACCCCTCACTGTCACGACCTGAATCCTGCCTTTAACTGCAGGCTAGACCAGAGCATGTACACAGGTACAGATAAGAGTTCAGGACACATGGAATCCAAGTCAGATAAGTCCCTCAGGAACAGAAAAGGAGCAGTGATTCCAGGAGGGTAGGAAGAAGGTGGGGAGAGGCAGGGGGAAGAAACCATGGGGGAAGGGGGGGCAGCAGTCAGTGTAAGATATGAAAATAATAATAGTTCATAATTTATCAATGGGTCATGAGGGTAGGAGAGGGAGAGGGAAGGTAAAAAGATGATACCAAGGGCTCAAATAGAAAGTAAATGTTTAGAAAATAATGATGGCAACATATGTACAAATATGCTTCATACAATTAACATGTGGATTGTTATAAGGGCCATAAGAGTCCCTAATGATCTTTAAAAAGATATAGATAGGGCTGAGCCCTGGTGGCGTAGTGGTTGTGCGTGGGAGTGCGGCCCACTGGGATGTAGGTTCAATTCCAGCTGTGGGGCTGGGCCTCCTACTCCCACCACTGGAGGGCAGTGATGCCCCAAAATAAAAAACAAACAAACAAAAGATATAAATATATATATATAAAATAATAAATGACCTATTATTGTGGTTATTTGCTATTGGGTTAGCTTCACCTCATTGGGACCTCATATCCAGAAGAGTTGCGTGCTGCAGGATGCTGTGTCCTCCCCAAGATCACTGAGAGGCACCTGGCTATGGGGTGGACACTGTATATTTTGGGTGCCTTCCAACAGAAGGGGCTGGCTTTCTACCACAACACCAGACAATATGCTTGCGTAATCCACAGGACTTTGTTGCTATTTTGAAAAAAACTTAAAAATTAAAAATGGTTCAGTCTACTTTTTTTGGTGGAAAAGCACATATTCAAAGATGCTCCCATTTAACTCTCCCCTTACCTTTGGAGATGGTCTGCACACTGTGTCAACATTCTCACAGTTCTTCCCCAGATGCTTTACCCGCATTGGTTTAGATGGCGTGCAGAGCTTTCACTGGCTGATTTCTGGAACCTGAAGGCCAGGCTCCTTGTCCTTGTCTGTCTTTCTTGGGAAGCTCTGGGACATGTTCATTATTCTAACAATATTCTAGCTTCCACTGACAGGGGATGGTTCCACATGAAGGACATTGGCCACAAATTTCCTTTATGGAAATTCCAATGTCCCCAGAAACCTTATATTTAGTATTTCAAAAACCAAACCAAAACCCAAGCCTTTGTATCTTTGTGGCTATTTAAGAAAATGACACAAGATGGTGACAGAGAGCCGAAGTGGAGCTGGAGTCTCATCTGGAGACTGGAGAACCCCCTGTGAAAAATGCTGCTCTGAGGAGGGGACAGCCGGGTGAGGATGTGAATTGGGGATGACAGATGGCATCTGAAGGTGCTGCAAAGCAGGGGAGATGCCAGCGCCCCTGCCAATCGTCAAGCCTCATCTCTGTCTATAAAGCCTTTGCAAGCTTTTCACAAAATTTGCATCCTTGAGTCTCATCTCTCAGGGCTGTAATGTTTACCAAAGTGGCAAGTTGAGTTTGAGCAGACAACAGAGAAAGAAGGGAAAAACAAAAACAAAAATCAGTAAAGTCTCCTGCTTCTTAAGGCAGCCCCTGGATAAAGGTTTACCCAACAGTTTCTTTCATAAATGTCCATAAGGTAATGAGATCTTTGGTTCCAGTGGCTGTGGGAGAAGAAAGGGATTAGGAAATGGGAATGTTGCTACTGAAGAGGAGCGGAGAAGGGGCAAAGGAGCCTTAGTTGATGGAGGTCTTTTGCAGACCTTGGCTACTTAGCAGAAGGAATTCTCTTCTCTGAGCCCTAATTTCTTTCAGTTAAAAATGTAGAAATTGTTTTTGATTGTTAAAAAAGTCATGGGACAATGAATAGATTGATTTTTTATGGCCCTCCTAGTCAGAGTCCTGGAGTAACTCCTACCTAATGGTAGGATAGGGCTATGCAAATAAAGTGCCTGTGACCTAGCAAGGGGATTGGATAGCTTTTTAATAATGCAAATGTGACACCTTTGTAGTGGTGGGAAAATGCAAAAAAGGTATATGAAACCTTAGGAAGGGGATTGGTCAATTTTGTCATCCTTTTAGGTTTAAAATGAGCCATCCCAGGTTTAGAAAGAGGAGACATCACTACCACCACCAAGAAGAAGAGATCTGGATCCATGAATCTCTTAGTCTCAGGGAGTAGAGGGTAGAAAGAGAGAGAGAGAGAGAGAGAGAGAGAGAGAGAGAGAGAGAGAGAGAGAGAACTATAATGCAGGAAATGGTACAATAAGGTGAAAGAAAACTTACTGCCATCGAGTCAGTGCGGACGCATAGGAAACCCCTGGGGTTTCTGAGATGATAACTGTTCACAGGAGTAGAAAGACCAGTCTTTCTCCCACAGAATTGCTGGTGCTTTCAAATTGGCAACCATGGATCACAGCCAAACAGGGTAGCCACTATGCTGGCAGGAGAACCAGGAGACTGTCATGAGATGGCAGATTGGGTTTCTTGACTCTATGAAGTGAGAGCTGAGTGCTTTGGGGCAAGAGGCTTTCTGATAGAATGCCACCAAGAACTTGTCAATGGAACTGAACTTGCCAACCTCAGGAAGGAGAGAGTGGAGAGCTTTTGGCAGGAAGCTTATGGGTAGAGTGAGATATACCTGAGCATTTGTTGGCAGAGCTAAAAAGCATTGTGAAATCTTCCCGAACAGGAAAAGTGAGAGACTGAAGGCTAGAGAGACCTGCTTTGGGACATGGTTTTGAAGAATCTTTCTCAACCAAAGAACTATATTCTAAATGATTCCTGATCCTGAATTGTAATAGGTCACTTACCTAAGCCCGATAACTTTGAGTATGAACTGTGTGGTCCTGTGTGGTCACTACAATGTATTATCAAGCTCAGTAGAAATGGAGAGAGTCCCTTGAGAGGGACAGTTGTTAGAATTTGTACGGGATTGGAGTAAGGAGGTATGTCTGGTCTTTACCTCATGGGAATAAGCCTTGTGCTGTGGATCTTGATTCTCCTTCCTCCTTGTGAACTCAGAGAGGCTTGGGATGTCCCTATGCCATGTTCTTTTCAGTCTTGAATATATGTAGTATGGCATGGTGGCCAAAAGCATGGGGTTCCATGTATGACAGGACTGAAGGAGCATCCCAATATGTGAGGTTGACAAGTCACACCCACTGGAAGTCTCCATTTATTTACTTGTAGCTGGAGTTCCTTCCACATAGGTTGTTTGAGAGAAATGCACAAGGGAAGGCATATAAACCTGGGCTCTGTTTTGGCCCACAGAGGTTAGTGTATAGAAGCTCAGTACATAAAACAATTAACCTGCAAGGTGCTCAGTTTGATGTGGTTATGGAGTTGATGTGGTGATGTGGTCTTGTGGTTTTGTGGTGATGTGGCCACTTTCCACACAGTGCCTCCTCTCAAATGGTCTATTTCTCATGCCCATGTGAGGCATCTGTAGCAGAAAGTAATGTTTTAAGTCTTGCACTAAGTCATTTCTAGGGTCTCTGTCTGTGCTGAAGTCCAAGACTGCACTGATTTCTGAGAGTCTTATTTCAACAGAATATTGTCACTTAGTATCACCTTAGGAGGCCTGGGGTCCACCACTATTCTTCACAGATGACAACAACAATGCCAGGATTTCCACCCTGAAGACTATTAGGGACAGAGTGATAAGGACACGTCCATGATATCCTGAGCCTTAATGCATCCTGCTTAGCTTAGAGTACAGTGTCATAAAAAATCCGAGGAGATGGGAGTCTCAGAGAGGCAAGGTGCCATTATGAATGGAAATAGAGGCATGTTTGTAGACAATGGGCCATCTCAACCCCCATTATATGTTAGACTGTTGCAGTTTGAACAGAGCAAGGAGTATGTTGAAATACAATTTACAAGTTAGCTAAGAAATCCAGAAACTCAGAAGGAGAGCAAAGCAGGGGCAGGACACCTGTCCTTCAACCAAAGTGATGGTGACAATTTTGTAGGATGATTGGTTAAGGGTTCTCTGCCGGATGGTTCCAGTTTTCTGGGAAGGAATAATTCTTAAAGGAAGAGATGCCATCTGCACAGGAGCAGCAGGCACTAGCTGGCTTACTAGCTTGGAGGGTTTGGGGGGAGGAAGCAGAGAAGCCAAGGACAGTGCTGGCCTAGGCACAAGGACAGAGGCAGAAATGGACTGTGAGAATTCAGATGACTCTAGGAGCTTCTGGAGATGGTGATGTCGAAAAGAACTTCTTCCTGGGGACATGAGGTATAGGAGAAGAAAGGTCGCTCAATCATTCAGTGAAACAGAGGCTTGGGCGAACTCTTGTGACAAGTAGCAACTATTTTTTACAGGAATGAATCAAGCCTACTTTTCTCTGACTTTTTTAAGACACAAAGATGAAGTAGTCACAGTAGACAGGAATTAGACTCACAGGTCGTGAAGACAAGGTATTTTAATGAATACAACCTGGAGGAGGTGGTGTATGAACTGGGTTCTGATGGATGTCCTGGTGTTTACCCACACAAAATATGAAGCCAGACAGAGATGTCAGGAATGAAGGCTGGATGGTGTAGGCCTCTGTAGAAGAAGCAGAATGTGTACAAAGGCCCAATTACCAGAGGAAAGGAAAAGGAAAGTATCGCTGCAATGTAAGGCTCCCTGTGGTAATTGTGCAGGCATAAAATGAGATTGAAGAGAGAAGCCAACTGAACTTGGAGTGCCTTGTGAACTTTGCCAGTGGGCTTGAGTTTTTTTCTGAAGACAATGGAGGACTTGAAGCAGGGAGTTACATGATCAGACAAAGTGTTTGCTAGATGACTCTGCAGAGACTAGATGGATGAGGATAAGACTTGAGGCAGGTACCAGAGTTGCCTTCCCCCAGACCTACCTGACTCTGAAATAATCAGAGTAGAAATGGAGGTCAGGACTGAGATGAGAGAATTAGGATGGAGATGAGCAGAAAAAGCCATTTGTCTTGAGCAACTCCAGAGGGCACAATTTTCATGGACTATGGTATGAATAATACCTCTTAGGTACACATACCCGTGCTTCTCTTCTACTATGCGAATCCTTGAGTGGAGAGTTAAGAGAACACATAATTGTGGTGGAGTGAAGAAAGGGAAGAAAGAGAAACGAATCAAAGATGGTTTTCCCATTTCTAACTTTGTACCTATAAGATTAAAGTCCAAGGTGGTGCAAGTTAATGTGCTTGCTGGAAGGTTGGGGGTAGGAATCCACCCAGAAGCATCCTGGATGAAAGGCCTGGTGATCTACTGTGTTTCCCCAAAAATAATACATACCCATTAAAATAAGCCATACTGTGTCTTCTTTAGGAAAAATAAATATAAGACAGTGTCTTATTTCCAGGGAAACACTATAGTTCTGAAAAATCAGCCATTGAAATCTTAGGCATGGTTCTACTTCTGTCATACCTGGTTGGGCTATGCACTGGGTAACATGATGGCACTATTGGTCTCATCACTGAGTCATAGAGCACAAAAAGAATAGGAGGTATTGGGAAGGTGTATGACTGCCAGAAGCCAGAACAGCTAAAGTGAAGCAAGGGTGTCGATTGGTGACACAAAGCATTCCAGAGCAAGCAGTCTGCCTCTAAACTCCTGGCTCCAAGATAACCATGATTCTTCTCTTACCTGAGGGGTAGGGTTGGTAATGGCAGGTGGTTTTGGGTCAAGACAGAAGACAGTGAACACTACAATAAAGCGTTCTTGAGGGACACTCTAGCCTTTCTTTAGGGTGACCTCAAACAAGCAGAAGACCTTGTGCTCATAATTACCTGGTAGTCTGTCTTTATGGGTTCACATTACTTCCAGCACAAATGCAGACAATCTTTTTTTTTTTTGGGGGGGGGCATCACTGCTCTCTGGTGGTGGGAGTAGGAGGCCCAGCCCCACTGCTGGAATTGAACCTCCGTCCCAGTGGGCCGCAGTCCCGCGCACAACCACTACGCCACCGGGGCTCAGCCCGCAGACAATCTTTTTGGTGTGAAATCAACTAATGGGGTGGGGGTAGGAGAACTGTGCTAACATCACTTTGTGTATAGTCAGGGGTCTTGAAAAGACTTACAATAAAAGGACCTGGGGTGTGGTCCTGGGCAGGACCCCTACTTGTCCAGGGACTTTCTGTTATCACTGCTCATTCTCATTCAGGTAGATATTCAATCTCACCCTCCCCCAGGGCCTACCACTCATTGGTCTATAAAGACCATTCAAAATATACATAAATTGGACCTCTTTGATTTTGTTATCTATAAACTTCAGAGATGAATCTTCCTACCATATTTTATGAACTTGGGTTTTAAAGTTGGCAGAATTCAGGCTTCTTTCTCTGG